>JAIPRN010000715.1:0-69440 GCA_025469175.1 Geopemphigus sp. TES_GeoC_2020
GACAATCCCCCCAGCCATATGGCCTTCGTCGTTACTAACTTCCTGACCCAGAACAAAACTCCCGTGGTACCCCAGCCTCCTTACAGCCCTGACTTGGCTCTATGTGACTTTTTTTTGCACCCCCGATTGAAAAAAGAGCTGAAGGGAAAGCACTGGGAGTCGGTGGAGAACATTTAAACTCAAATTACAAGGTTTCTGAGAGGCATTCCAGTTGAGGAGTTCCAGGATGCTTTCCAGGCATGGCAGAATCATTTCCGCAGGTGTATCGATGCAGGAGGAGACTATTTTGAAGAATTTTAACCATCTTTTCCAATCGGATGAATAAATCTATTTTTCCCAGTAAATGCGCATTACTTTTATAATACACCCTGTACGTGACCGAACTTGCGTTCGTTAATTGTTAATAACTTTAGTACGGCAGTACTACATAACGGGTCCGAACAAAGCTATAAACCATCGTCTTGACTATTTAAATATGTTGAAAGTTATTATGATTTTAATCTGTTAAGCCGATCAAAAGTTTCACCATCCATAACATAATATACTCAAGAATTATATATATATATATATATCAGTCGACGTCAATCTTTTGTTAGAAGTTGTATATACACAAGTATACGAATACCATGATGATATAGGTATAGTATGCGCCCAGATGACTTACGTAATATTCTCTAAATACGACTTAAACATACTAAATTCTAAAATTCAGACGTTAAACGCGATATTTTTATAATATGTACCTACTAATAAAGTAGGTACTTATTTTTAATTTGTTTTATTTTACAAAAATGTAGCCCAAAAAGACAAAATTTACGGGATACCGTATATTCATTAATGATATTTGTTGAATGGTGTGTTGAAATGTCAGGTAAGTAATTTTAAAAAGAAAAACCGACGATACAAAAAATGGTATTAACAAAATAATTTAATTCGTGTGCACTTTTGTTAAACATGCAAAAAATATACACAAATATCGTATTTCACGTTAAGAATAACGACAGCACAACAGGTTACAATGTAAGAATATATTATACATTATAAAGTCTATAGTCACATAATAAACATATTGAAGTTCGTAAGGAAACTAACGTTGTTAATACATATAATTAACATTGTGTTGATGACAGGGACGTATACCGATTAGAAGCCATATATATCTATATCGGAAAAGAAGATCGGAATAAAACGTAGGTTTTTACAAAGGATGAAAAGAGTGGCATTCAATAATTAGGGCAGATGATATTTTTTAAAACACGGGAATTATTACTACGAATAGAATTCAAAAATAACATTCGCATTTTCGTTTGTATATTAGGTAATAGAATACGTGTTCGCTCATTTATATTATATAATTATATTAAATGTAATATTAAAAAATAAAAATAGTACAAGTGTTAGAAGTTACCTATGTAGTACGATTTTATTACGTGGAATCAAAATGTTTTTTCAAAAATAATATTGTCATATAATATACAATTTATTAATTATTAATAATAGAAGAAGTAAGTAGCCGTCGTAAATAGTTTAAAATTCTAGGTTAGCTCGCCGAGTTACTGACTGTTTTTAAATATTGTATTATATAATACGATTTACTTCTGTACACGTTGTTGTAAAGTATTCCTCGTTTGATTATGAAATACACAATTATATTTTCAATTAAAATCCAAAGTTATTTTCGTCATTAGTCAAATAATTAATGGAGATGTCTGGAGACTTACAAAAGAAGTTTTATAAATAATTAATTATTAAATACATGATAACTAATTTTAATTGAATAGTTAATAGATAGGTATTTAATTATATATGTAAACACTGGTATAATATGTTATAGATACGAGTGATCTTATTTTATCGAGCTTATTATTAATAACGACACATACGAATTGTTGAATTATGACGTTAGGTAATATAGTTATTTTAAATTTTCATCGGCGTGAGGGAGTTGTTTGTTTTACAATGTGCACCAGTGCTTTTCCCCATGTAAATTATATAGTGTGATTGGTTTGTTCTAAGGTTTTTGTGTAGGAGTGCTCTTATAATGTTTCAATAAGGTTTTTCAATAGAACGTTAATTAAACAAATTATATTATAAATAGTTGTTTTCTGGAATTTCCGGTATTTTTTTTGGGGATACTTTGAACAATTACAAACAGTTGTGAAACTCGTACTAAACTCATTACGAATAAAATATATTTTAATTATTTTGTAAATGTAATTCTTATAAAATATTAAAGAATTAAAATCGTGTATCAAATCATTAAATTTAGTATGGTATAGATATAACAGGACTTTTGAAAACATTTATGTTTTGAAAAATATATTTTATAGAAATATATAATTTTGAAATTTTGAAAATCGATATATAAATATATCGATAAATCGATATATTTATCGATAGCTGTTTATAAATAGCATATTATAACTGTCACTCTGTACTGAATTGAACGAAGTAAGACGAATGGTGTAATTCTTAATTTTTTAATTTTGTAAGTTTTTTGAAATGTATCGTTATTTATATAAGTAATTAGTTATGTTTTTATTGTTAATTGAAATGTTCAAATATTTTGAAAACGTTAAACATAGTTGAAGAAACAAATTATAATTTTGTTATCATTATGACGTATTATTGCTATTACAAATACCGTACATATAAGCTGCCTTACCTTTGAATAATTCATACTTATGCATGAATACAAACTTGAATAATCGCAGTGGCTAATGATTATGCTTAAACCAGATATCAAATAAAACAGTAACCTAATCTACCGAACAGTTTTCTGTTTGTTCAGTTTAGTTAGGATCGAAAAAGTAAAAATTTAAAGTTAATAATATTATTTTCAGGATGTATATATTTAATATTTTGTATATTTAAAATTAGACGTATAGAAAAAAATCATGTTTAAAACTAGTAGATGTATATTGTAATTATAATTTAAGTATTTTATTATTTGGGAAGTATTAATTACGTGTTTGTATAAAACCTTCTTTAATACAAACGTGTGATTAAGATGTTTAACTTTTATTATTTTGTTTGTTGTTCTTTGTTTTAATAAATGATATTATACCTTTTACTTGGAAACGTTAAAAACAATTAAGTGTAAAATCGATAAACTCTACCAAAAACATGTGATATAATATGTTAGTTAACAGTAATCTGTTACAGAAGTGAGTTGTAGTCCACGATAACAACCATGTTCTTATGAAAAGTTTAACCGTCACAAACGTTGTATTATGTCAGATAATAAATATTTCTTTTTTAAAAACTGTCAAAGTAATATAGACGTTGTGAATGGAGTCGTAAACTGCTACATTTTGTATTCATTATTTGTTAAGGAAAAGTTTTAGATATATTTTTTATTCTAATTTTTATTTTGACTATAATACAAATACGATACTATATTCTATTATAGTTTATGTAGGTAAGTAGTTTATAAATTAGCAGTATACCTAAGTCATTCTAAATATTTACAAAGAATTATGTAATCTATAGGCATATTAATCACATTTAATAAAAAATATTTATATAAGGTTATTAGGTTAGGTGACGAAACGTATAAATGTAAAATTAATTAAAATAAAAACACCTAATATATTACCCCGTCCAATGGTCGTTATTTATTCGTTTGTTTTTCAAAAACTATTGGACTGAAATCGAGTCGAGTTTTCATTTTTGTAAGCAAGATTCATTTTTATACGTTTTATAATATAGATTAAAATAATTTTACAGTTAATTTTTTTAGCGCTATATAGCATATGTACGATAATATATTTTATTGTGTTCATATAAGTTCGATTGTTTGTAATTAAAAGAAATTGATATTGTTCGAACAATGGTTTAGAACAATATAAATTTCTATAAATCTATAATCTAAACGATTGCCCTGATTACGATTATGTTAAAAATATATTCCCAATTTTCGAGATTTTAGGATTTTATCGGAGATATCTGTTTGAAGTTAGTATTCTGGTAAATAGTTGAAATATAAATTATACGAAAAGAACAAAAAAAAAATCGAGTGAGTAATATTATTGTTAATTCGAATGTGTAAGAAATAGCATAGTTAGTAAACTGTCAACCAATAGGTGGTTAAAAAATCATTGGTATCTTATAGGTAGTTTGTTACAGGAGGAAAACAATGTAATTTAGTGAGATGCGTCTTGCGGCAATATTTTGAGTATGTTTTGTTTTCGTTAATTGTAATCGTTCTATATTCAATATTCGTAGCAGGAATATTACATATATTTCTATATATAGAAATTCCAACGTTATATACAAGATGAAAATTACGGCCATTATTAATTAACTTCCTTTCCTACACGTTCGCCTATTTGTTTACAATACAATTTAATTGAAAAGTAATTTTTACATAGCAAAATAATTTCCTATAATTCCGTGACACAAATTATGTTTTAAATAACAAACAAAATTAATTACAATATATATATATATATATATATATATAGTCATATAATAAGTTAATAAATGATCAAATTATTTATGTATAATAATTATTACATTATTTCGCATTATTGACTAATAGCGAGAGTAAAAATAAACGATAAACTTCTCTTGCGTTAAAATTGATCAAAGATCACAGTCGTTTTATATTTACTTCCAGAACAGAAGTAGAGAACCTTTTATTACAAGCTATTCAATCAGTATACACAAAAAATATTCTTAGAGCGATTTCACTATTTAGCGTTTACAATGTGGTACATATGTATACTATGTTTACATATATAGTGTATATTATAAAGTTTCTCAAAAGATCGAAATATATCCTTTAAACAATTTTATTTACATACAAATAATAATAATAATATATATTTTATTAACGTTTATAACGTTTTATAAAAAAACATTGTTTTAATAATTACAAATAAATTATAACGTTATTTTAAAAAAATTACACGTTTAAAAATTATATGGTTAAATGTCTTTGATTTGAAACGATATGTTTTTAATATTCAAATGTATTCAATAAAATGTTTGGGGAACGAATGTAGACAATTTGGAATTATTAATATTTAAAAAATAAATACATATATTAAACCTTTTACGATTGTACAAAAATACTTAGAAATGCATACAAGCGGTTGGTTACACATAAATTAAAAGTCAAAGATATCTTAAATACCCAAAACTAAATTATAGCTTTAGTAACGTTATAACCTTTCCATAAAAAATAATTTGTAGCTACGTGAAATTAATAGACTTGTTGAACTCCTTGTTTTGTAATTATAAAATATGAACGGGTTATATACATTTTTGTTACAATATAATTACGACGATCATAAAAAACGAGCGACAGGGCTTGTGAAATTATCAGTGAAACCTAAAAATAAATTTCGAAATATCGAAAATAATTCGTTCTTTTTCGTTTCGCTCAGTCAAAATTTTCTAGACAATATTTGATTATTTTTATAACGCCGTCATTTGGTTTTCCGAAGGCATTATTTCTGTAATAAAAGACATTCTAGTAAGTAGTTAACGTCTGACAGCTGTGATTTATGTTCTTTTCCTATTACATCAGGTGTACTTCAGTCCTTATTTAGGGTATTTCCTAGATCATATCACAAAGTGTTGCTCGGTGGGTATGATTTCTTCCGTTAGGGTTGACGCATTATATTTTGACCAAGTAGTGCCTCCATCCGGTGTCATAAGTCGTTAACTATAACGGACAGTTATTAACAACAATAATAATAATATATTTTCGACGAATAGTGATTTAGTGTTTTCAAACAGCGTTAATCATATATCGACCGAAATGCCGGGAATCCATGACATCGACAAATACATCATCAACGTAAGATTAGCGATTTACACAGGTTTCTATCAAATGGTATGTCCGGAGAGTCCGACGATTTTCGGTCGTAACGTCTACCACGTTTGCGCGATTATCTACGTGGGATTCGTTGTTGTGGTCTTGACGTCGATACCGGCCGGTCTTTACTACTGGACGGACAACACGTCACAATTTGTTTTGGGGCTCATCCTACTGATAAATTATATTTTCTCGTGTTGCAAAATTGTCACGATCATCCGGAATTCGAAAAAAATTTGGGAATGCAAAGAGGTAACCAGGATCGATTACATGACGTCGTACAAAAGGTACAACTATGACGTATTAATTAAGTGCGTGGCGCGGTCTGCAAGGATCACGCGCATACACAGTAAGTTTTGTTACTGTTTGCTTATCTTATGGTATCTCGTACCGATTGTATTCAACAACACGAGTATGAACATTAAACAACGAGACGGCACGTATAGGAATTATCGCTTAAACGTGCATAATTTATACATGCCTGCAACTTCGGCGGAGACATATAACGAGTACTTCTCATACTTTTACGTTCTCGAGGTCGTGTTCGGATTGTCTTACATTATGTTCACTGTTTCGTTCGATAATTTTATAGTTTCGATGTGTTTAGCAATATCTAGCCAAGTCGAGACAATCGGTACCGCGTTTTCGTCGATGGGACACGAATCAGAAAACGTATTAAAAATCAGTACGTAAATGCCGCATACTAATTAAACAGACGATGCAATTTAATTAATTTAAATTTACCAACGTTTAAACTATCGATAGTTGAAATTTTAAACGAGTAATTTATTTCGAAGGGGTTGCCAACTGTTTTCCAAAAATGTCCAAATTTTTGAATGGCCTTTTAACGTTGTTGGCGTGTGCAACCTTTTTTAAACCAAGTTTTTGTTTACGATTTTATTTGGGAAAACGTTTATTGCGAGTCTTCAGTTAGTTTAGATTTAATTTTTTTACGAACCTTATGAATTCATTATTACATCTTCTAGATATTAATATAGTCGTATTACGAAATTCATATTCGTCGTTTAGACGACAGATAATCTGTGTAATAAAAACGGTTTGAAATACGTAGATTTTAATAAGGCGATTGGAAATGTATAATTCTAAAACCATCTACGTTACTCTCTAAACTAGAAATTAACGATTAAAGACATTTTACAGAATTGAAATCAGATCAATTAAAGTTACATAATTTTTGCCGAGCAAGAGGTATTCAAACGTTGTTTTTTACTATTTTAGAAGCATTTTTATGAAAAAAAATGCTACAAAAATATTAAAACCTTAAAGATAAATTTATACTAATTTAACACTTTTAATATATTATTTATAAACTATTTGTGTTACTATATAATTTATTATACTATAATTATTAGATTTTATTTAATCGTGAAGTGTATTTATACGTAAATATAAATATATATATATTATTTTTATAATTTAGATACTTATTGTACTGGGAAACATTCAAATAAAATATTGAATGACTTAAAACTGCTTACAAAAGATTATCAAAACATATTGAAGTAAGTATTATTAATTAATTCCTATAATTCATAGATAGTTACGTTAAGAATTTTTTTATTTTTTCGGGTAGTTGATAATTAATCGTGTATGGTTAAATTAAATCTAAAAGCATCGACAAAGCCATCGAAAATTTTTAATTATACAGTTTTTGTAATACGAGAAATATTATTTAATCGAATGACAATTGATTGACAAGTTACATTTAAATGTTATATTTCATTTTATTTGTGTACCTGCTTCACATTTTTTCGACGAAAATTATAAAACTCGGAGTCGACGATTTATTTATTTTCAATTCGTTTAATGAGTGAAAGTCATAAAAACTTATAAATTAATAACGAATACTTAACGTTAATCTGTTGAATCGAAACAGAAGTTTCATTTCATAACATTATGTTATTAATTTAGTAATTTATAATTGGATTTATAATCTTTTAACGATGTTTTTGTTGACAGAAAACTTGAAGATTACTATAATGTAGTAAGACCAGTTATTCTTACTCAATTAGCCGTGAGCTCAAGTACATTGGTATTTTTATCATATATAATAACTTTGGTGAGGGAACTTAAAATTTTCAAATGGAAATGATGATAAAATCACGTTAAATAATTTTAGAATTTTTTACGTGTTGACGGAAATGAGAGCGCTACTTCAATACAATCGTTGAAAATGATTAGCGTCGCGCCCGTTTGTGTATTCCAAATTTTTTCAGCTTGCTATTTATTCGGAAATATTCACAGCAAAGTAAATATTATTGTCGAAGTGTAATAGAGAAAAATCTCAAAATTTATACGGAATTACCATTATTAAAATGTCTGTCTCATATGTCCGTCAGTTTGTCTAACCGTTTTAATAATTCATTGCTATAGTAACTTATTGTTATTAAATTTTATTTTTATCATATATAATTTGATACATTTATTTATAGCGTAACTCTACACGAAAATCATAGTATTTTACGCGAAACAAAATTACTACGTGATTTAATAAAGTGATTGAATATTTTTAAAACAATGTAAAGAAAACCTAGGAAATTATCACTTTTGAAGAGGCTCTTTTTTTGTTTATTTTATCACTCGTTCTTTCAGTAAGATTTACTGATATTTTGATATTGAGGAATTGTTATTTATTACGAGTTAGTGACACGTAAAATACACTAAGTAGTATTTTATTTATTTTGTTTTCGAAAATCTTACGATTACGGACACGTCGTGAAGGGTATAAACTACATTATGTACACTTTGGTAAGATTGGAAAATATTGTGATGTTATGAAAAGTCCATAATCGCTTATGTAACCTTATGTGGTGACAGTTTTCGTCTGAAGGTGTCGATTTTTAAAATGTCTATGTTATTATACTGTGGTCGACCGTTTTTTATAAGTTTATGAGAAATATTGGAATAGTCGTCAGTTTTATGGGCAACGTTTAATTTTAGTCACGGGAGTGCAGTCTTGTTGCCCGTAGTATTAAACATTCAAAATAATTATATTCCCTTCGGACGTTGAAAAATATACATTTCAAAAAGGCCCATCTTGAATAGACTAAACGAGTACGAAATGCTCGCTCCTGTCGTCAAATTAAATTCGAGTAATATTATAATATAGTCTACGCGACGTCCATTAACACAATCTGGTAGGATCATATTATAACGTTATATGTCGCCTTAAAAGAGAAATAGGAGGATACGTCAATAAATGGTATTAGTTTTTTTTTTAATGAAATATTGCCGAAACTAGTTAGGTGTGTCGTTGGTGTGGAAAGGCTATACGATAGAATGAACAATCGGGTATTTTGGTTTTCGTTTAACACGATAATCTTGGTGCGTTTTTTAAACTATTGTTATAAATACGTCGTTAGTTTATTCAGTTGTTATACGTGGCAAAACGATTTGGAGATATGTGTATGTGTGTATATATATATATATATATATATACGTGATTTTGATTTATTTTACTAATAAAGGGATGATTTTCGTTTAGTAGAGTTTGGTATGTACGAGCATAACTACACGCTGTGTTCTTGTCGGTCGATAATTTTAATGGGTTTTTGGGGGATTTATCGTATAATATATATGTGTATATATATATGTGTGTGTGTGTGTGAATAGCCTGTACTTGTAGTGTACTGTGCGGAAATATATTATATTATCCATGGATCAAATTTGAACAAGAAAGCAGATTAAAGGGAGACAAGAGTGGTTTGCAATTTCAATATTCACTAAACAACGAAAAAAAGATTAGGTTCAAAATAATTTAATATAAATGAAATTCGTTCGATATTATTTAGTGCGATATATGAGGATTTATAATATTTTGAACATAAATAGTATATAAAAATAAGGTTTATTTTATATATCATATATTAGATTATATCGAATGTATAATATATATATATATATATTGTAGACTTTATGAAGTTTTGATTAGTATATATAAGACAAATAAATGTTAATGTAGCGTATTTATGAAATGTATTTAATTGTATATTGTCAAGATCGATTCAATGACTTTCGCAATATACGATTGTAATTGGACAGAAATGGATTTACAGTGCAAGAAATTTATTCTACTGAAAATGAACATGAACAATGCAAGCCGAATGCAACTGAAGGTTACAGTCGAGAAGGTTGTCAACTTAGAAATGTTTTTAAGGGTAGGTTATTTGAAAGTTGAATTTTTAGTATAACGTTTTGGTCAGGTTGTACGAAAAATACTTAAATACGATTTTCGGATGAAATGTTTTAATTGGTAGTGCTTTAGGCTCTGCTATACTCCTATATAGTCGCTAGTTGTTACAATTACAAAACAATGGCTTAACATAATACGCGAATAAGTTGTGATAGTAGACTAGGTAGTAAAAATCATAGCGAATGCGGCGATTAGACACTGTTCTAAGGTCAATACTGTATTTGTCGAAAACAAGAACAAATATTTTCTGTGAAAAATCCGTGTTAAATTATCAGTGTTATTTTCCAGCTAGACTAAATTCCGGATGGCTTATAAAAAAAGAAAATCCAAGAGGATATTATATAAAACACAAGGGACAATTGAAAATATGAGACGGTTTGGGAAAGTTTTATGAATAGCTCCAACGACCTATTTAGGATTTTGATTCCCTGGGGCCATAAAAAATGTGCTCTATCTTCACGTTAATATATCTATTAATGTATAAAGGATATAATTTTAATATAAAAATAATTTGAAATATCGATTATGATTAATAATTATAAAAAAAAATAAAGTAGAAACAGCAAATACGATAAGTATATATTTATGTTTATATAATTATTAATTGTACGTATTATATAAATAGACAGTAAATTATATTCGTAACATACGAATTGATAAAATATTGTATAAAATTATTAAATAATAGTTAATCGAATGAAAAATGTTTACGGGATTTTATTGGCAAATTTGTTAATAATATCATTATAATTTGATCTAGTAGTTAAACCTGATTTTGTTACTAATTCTGTCAAACAACTTAGACGATCATCGGCTTTTCTTGATCTTAAATAAGTTTTAATTAGTCACCCGGGGGCTGAAACTTCCTTTGGTCTTTTCCTAAATACGTTCCTGGATAACTCGTGTTGTATGTTCATTGATTTCGAATTTAGGTTACTTCCGAATATTGTAGTTTTATTCTAATATTCCAGCGAACAAGACTTGGTAATTAAGTTTTGCCAATGTATCAATATAACTCCATATAAGTAGATTTTGTTATTTTATTTTGTGTACAATGTTCGTTCTTAACAGCCTAAAATAAAACATCACTTGATGTAACCATAGAAGAATCCTTACATAAATCTAAATTATAGCGTTATCTACATTCGGTTACCGAATTTTCACTTCAGTTACGAAATATGCGACGTTTTCCAATAATTTGATTACAAGTACGCGTTTGATAATTGCATAGACACTTTTTTTGTTATTATAGGTAATGCACACAAGTTATTCGGTATTGTCAGTGATGGTGAACTCCGGTATAGGTTCGACTAAATAGGCTTTGGCTACGGCGTCGATGTTGTATTAGTATTTTTATGGCATTGAAACAATTTCAATAACATCGTCAAAGTACCATTATTGTGTCGATAAATTCGGTTATTATATTTTTAAATATTACTACGAGCAACCTGGTAGTAAAATTAGCCAAACATTCTTATAGATTTTAGTGTAACTACAGATTTATTTACAGACATAAGCTCGTAATTCAACACTTTATTTGGTTAAAATGGCCATGTTTAAATCGTATAATAATTTTAGTATAACTTCACAACGTTTGCAAATTTAGTTGTATTCGTTCAAATAGTTATAAATGTCTAGAATTAAATGAATCAGACGCAATATTCGATTGTATAATTTTGACTATCACTACATACAATTAATTTTTTTTTAATGTTTTCAAAAAACGTTTTATATTATTTACTACACATATTTTACGATATTGTTATACTTATTGGATAATTATTTACGTATATTAATTTACTTTTGATTTTTTATTAAATTATTTATCAACAATATTATTTCTTTGACACAAGATTATATTAATAAATTAGTTGCTGTAAACATATTATAATATTCTTTAATAACGATAAATTATATTACATAAATTAAATAAAAATTCGTATTATTATAATTAGTTTTTGTTTAACTTAATATAATGTTAATGGTATACAATTTTGAACCATCTACCTAAAATATTATTAATTATTATCATTATTTTTATATACATATTTAGTCACTTGAAATACTTAAAAATAGATTAAATAAAGTACTAAAACGTCTGAGAGATAAGTGAAAAAAAATTTTCAAATATTCTATTAATTTTATGATATTAATGATAATTTTATGATATTAATGTACGAAGAGTAATAACTCAAAAATTGAAAATATAAAATAATTATATTGGAAGTTATAAAAATATTAATATTTGAAGGAAATAATTAATTGTCCAGTTAAAAGCACGAGATTATCGAAGTTGTGGTTTTGAGAATCGATTATAAGTTCTTTTTTTAAAAATGATTTGGTTGAATATAATAAAATGTATGTACTTACCTTACATTCACGTTGAATCTTGGTAAACTTGATTGGGTAATCAATGAAAATATATTTTTAAATAAGGAATTAATAATTTAAAAATTGGGACGCTGTTTTTGCGTGTAACGACGAAGTTAACGACAAATGCGTGTGAAATAAATCAAATATTTTAATTTTTCGAAACATAATTGATCACATTAGCCTATCAATCGTATTAGGAAAATTTTTTAGTTAAAACAAAATGCCTTGTACTGAAAATGCTGGCAGAACTTTCTGCTGCCGAAGTTGAGCATTTTCTGTTGCCGGTGTTGAGCATTTTTTTGTTGCTAGCGCGGAAAGGGCGTCACTTGCCCATATACGTTAGTATATATCCCTTGGTAGTTACTTAATAGATAGTATTTGGATATCGAAATGCCCATTTGTGTTTATTTAATAATTATGATGATATACATAATTTTTTAATTTTTAAATATTCGTCGTTCTGTGCGCTTGACGTATTTATAAAATATATGTACATGTAGAGTATCGTTTTTTTCCTTTTGTATTCAGCGTAGTGTGTGAGCATGCAATTTCTAAAAATTTCTTTCGTAATTTGTAATATTTTACTTAACTAATTTTACTTTAGATCGTCCGGAAGATATTTGGTATGGTGTAATTAAGTTTCTTAAAGATGATTTCCGATTATACGATATAGGGGAACGTGATTATTTTTTATTGTATATATAGTAATATATTATATATTACTATAATTATTATAATATATTAATATTCAGTATATTTACACTGATGATATCCGCGTATTATTACAATAGTTTTAAATGCATTTTAATAGGTATTTTACTATAATATATTTAGCTTTTTATAAAATATTTTATGTCCTTTATATATCATATTTATGAAAATACATTTAAGTTTATTCGGGTTCGTAAATTATTTAGTTGTGAAGTGAATCGAATGTAAATAATGTTTAAAACAAAAGCTTAACTAAAGTGCAAAACTAAAACATAAATGTGTTGGCCTTTCGTTTCCTTTCAATGCTTTCATTTCTTTTATAACTTTCTTTTAAAATAAAATTACATCCCTGTTCATTTATTTAAAAGCCGTTTCTTCATTTAATATCTAATAATATCTCGAATACCATTTTTCCTTCCGTTTACATCATAATTATCCTAGGCGTTTTACCAGCTCCGATTTTACTAAGTCTTGGTCACGAAGTTTGCGACATTTCCCTATACTTGCTTATCCGTCAATCGGTGCTCGTCTAACAGAACTTGGACTGAGACTTTGCAAGCTTTAAAAAAAATAGACGAGTATACTAATAATTTATACATTTAAATCGGAATCAGTATTTTCAAATAAAAAATTTGGAAATTATTAACCGTTGACTTGTAAAATTAAAAACGCAGATTCTCGGGTTTCCGGATTTTACTATATATATATATATAATTATATAATTCATTTATGAGAATATCGTAGTATTTCAATATGCTCATAGAACAAAATAATGGTATTTCTTCAAAAAATGTTATTAATAAAATAAAAAATATATTTCATCAATATTTACGGTAAAAATGGATTTTTTGCCCTATTAGAACAGCAAATATTTAAAATAAGTTTGTAAAAATATTGTTTTAACGATACGTTCTATATTATGGTAACAAGAAAACTAATATCGATTAAGTAAAACAAGTTTCACCGACGTCATAAAGTCGAATAATATAAATGTTGTAGAAATATATATATATACTTATTAATTCACGCATTGATTTTTATTACGCTAATATAGAATAATATAATGTTAATATAACGCAAGCTCTATTTATATATTATTTAGATATTATATAATAATATTACGAAGTATTATTTAACGTATGGTTATGTCATTGCTTTGCTAATAAAATGTAAAATTTTCATAATATCGCCATCTGAAAAAACATTGGTGTAGAATTCAATGAAAATAAATTAATAAATAATAACAATAATAATAATAATAATAATAATAATAATAATAATAATAATAATAATAATAATAATAACATCAACAATAATAATAAAATTATGTTAAAAACGTAGAATTGTTGTTTACGTTATTATTAGAGTTCTGATTTAAAGATTGAAAAATTATGAAATATGCTCTGTAAAACATGCAAGTCACTACCTAAATATACTCAAAACATTTGATATATAATGTCGATTTTTTTAAAATGTAATCGTTATAATTGTAAATACGTTTGTAGAAAATAAGTGTAATTATTTTCTTTTTATAAAAACTTATAAATTAAGTAGTAAATCAGTTAGTATATAATTAATTGATACGTATAAAATAAATAAAACAATAGTTACATAAATAATTATTTTGTCTTAAGTAGGTTGGTATTTAAACTTCACGATAAACTTCATTTATATTTTTTCACAAAATCTTGTCAACAAATATTTATCAAAAGATTGTGGGAAATCGAAATCGTCCAAATAAACATTAAGTACTAATAATTGTATATATAATTGAAATATGACCTTAAAACAGTAAAATATATTTTAAAATCTAAATAATCCTTAAACACCCCAAATATTTGTTAAAAAAAGTTTTTATTCGAATATATAAATATAAATATAAAATATAATATTATAATATATTTTAATATTAATCGAATACTGATGTTTTGTTATTTAATACTGAACAACGTGTATTTGAGTATTCAACAATAAAACATGAAAATACATTCTTTAACTACAGCGAGTGTTATTTTAACATTTTCCGTTTTCATGACTCACTAGATATAAATTAATAATTATATAAAAATTGTTTAATGGCCATATTCCGATGAGCCAATTACTTTATGTTTATTTGCTTTTACAGTAAGTGTACTTTTTCAATAGATTTAATTCTAAATATTTTTACGTCAAAACATTTAAAATCTTCTTGCTAACAAAATAATGTGTTAACATAAATGAACTTGATTTATTTTATTTTCCAATTTGAATATTATTTTAGTATTATAATACTATATAATTTATTCTTTACAAATATAAACACACATAATTGTAATAATTTAAAACTTTAATCCAAACATAAAATATTTAAAAATTTTAGTTATATAATTCCATATAGAATTATATGCATTTTATAATATATATTATTAATTGATTTCTAAAAAATATTAATATACTATTGTATATTTATTATAAAATTAATTAGGTATAGGGAAAGTCATAATCAATTATAAAACATATTGTTGTATACATTGTCTATAATATAATAAATCTAAATTTTTAAGTATGAAGTATATGTATAAAATATTAGCAATGTTTTATTATTGTATTTATTTTTTGCTCGTTATATATTATATATATATAATATAATAGTTAATTCTAAATATGGTTGCTTAGGCATAAAAATTAAATTCTACAATATAAAAAAGGAAAGAAGTAAATTATTTTTTACTATAAACAATTATATATAATAAATATAATAAGTATAATAATAACATATAAATTATTCGCTAAAACGTATCGACAATTCAATAAGATTTAAATTTTTTTACATTTCCATAATATAAAATTCACCTAAGTATCGAGGAAGGTAAGTAAATTAGCCACAAAATAAATATTATATATATGTAGATTTTAGATTCGTTTTTATAGTATTTTATAAGTCATTAAAAGATGTTTAGTTTGAAAAAAGTGTGGAAATTGGACGTAATTAATTGTATGCGATCCGAGTCGTTTTATTGGATTTCAACGGAAATGTTATTTATATTATTTCGATATTTCGAGTAAAATTAGAACGTCGGCTCCGCTTTTAATAAAAAAATACTCCTTACTTTTTATAATACGATTAATTTTGAAAACGTGGCGAAATCGGACGTTGTTTGAAACATATTTTCAACCATAATTGGAGGGATTTCTAGAAATTATACGAAAAAATTCGAAATTAGTTAACGATTGTCAGGAGAGCCGAATTAACACGTATTTAAGTACGTAGAGTACATTTTGTTGACGGGACGTAATGTAAATAAGCAAAAATGCGGTATTTCGCAACCAAAACGCACTGATTAACGGTTGACACTCAGAGATCCAGTTTATTTTCATTTCCACGCGTTCGCGTCAAACGTAATTAATTGTCACGGCGTGTAATTATACACGTGATGAAATCGTCGCTAATGTTCGAGAAAAAAAAAATTCGGGACAAAGTAGCTTTACGTTTTTCGTTTTTCCGGGTGAGCGACCGATTTTTACCGTCTATCCTCCTCGCAATTTTAACGACAATACGACCGTATCCGTGTAACCGAATAATTGTCGGTTGGGGGTGGAGGGGATTATGTTGGGTTAAAAGTAGGCGCGAATACTGCCACGTATCGTATTATGCATATCGTATAAGAACCCGTTAATCTTCCTAGACGACGGTTTTGACGTTCGAAACTATACGATATTAATAACAATCACTCCCCCGCGTACACTTAACGTAATGTGTATGGTACAGTCATTTGCGTTCACCGCCTCGATGAATTTCGTTATACGCGTGCATCCCGTCGTACCCAAGGACAACAATGTCTGAGCCGTGGCGGTGGCCATAACTGTCCAGATCGAGATGACACAGAATCCGGTTCTGACGGGTTGAGGGGGAGGGGGAGAAAAAACCCAAAGAAAAGAAAAACGAGGTACGCGCGCACGAACGACACACGCGCCGCGCCCGACGCCAGACGGTACACCAACCACCGGTGTGTGGTGTATGCAACGAGCGCGCGCGCGTACACTCGCGTAACGTATTACATACACGACTGACAAGGTGGGGGAGTACGCGCGATAATATATACGTAAATGTTCGTCGTATACCCGCCTCGCCAGTATGCGTGCGTGTCTGGCAACCTCGCAACCTTGGCGGCGTCATCGTCGTCATCGTTAGCGGAGGTGGACGACGACGAGGAGACCATTATTATTATTACTATTATTAATCCCCATTAATCTCTGCTCGATCTATCGAACGTCGGCTGCTCGCTGCTGCTATCTACGTCGTCGGCGCGTGCGCCAGTCCCGTTCGGGCGACTAATAAACGAATATAATAATACGCCGCGCCGGTGTCCCGTGTCTGGTGATCGGGTCGGTCGTGTAGAAGTGGGTGCGATTTTTGACTTCGGTCACCTAGACCTATGAGGAGCTCGATAAGTGACACTCATACAGCTAGATAACCAAAGAGAAAAACCTGCTACCCGGTTTCCGCGGTTTCACGTAGCAAACGACGGCGGTAGGCCTGCCGTCGAGCTCCCTCTACCTGCGGCGTTAAAAATTCGTTAAACTTTAACGCGTCTGGACACTGCGACCATTATCGTCGTACTACGAGTCTTCGTCAGTCGACGACAACGATGACATTACGCGTGTCTCGCGACGAATAATTTTTAAAAACGAAAACAACCCTAGGAGTTCGGTAACGTTATTCGATTGTGACTCCATTGATCGTAGACGCGTCCCCTTCGCAGACGCATAAATCGATTTACTAAGCGCCAAACTCATGAGCCGGTATACCGACCATATAATAAATCGGTACCGTCGTTGTTATTATGTTCGCGGAGGCCTTCTTTAAATAGTACGCCCGCGTTCCTTTAATGACAAAATAAACAAAGAAAACGTGGACAATATGATTTGTGCGCGTACGTACCTATGCTGTCAGAGTTGTCTACGGTCGACGGCGACCGTGCCTGAGCCGTTGGTTCTGAAATGTCCAAAAATCTACTCTTACTACGGTCCGACCGGTTATTAAAAATTTATTAAAAATATTATCAATATACGCTTACTACACTACTACCATTACCATTATTGCTATTACTACTACCACTACCATTATTGATACTACTACCATTACCATTATTGCTACTACTACTACCACTACCACTATTGATACTACTACTACTACTACTACTACTACTACTACTACTCCTACGATATATCGCACTAATGGTATACCACGTTAAGCGTTTCACTATTACGATATTATTACTCGCATTTTCGATTGATACACAATTATTTAAGACACAATCCCGTCCCTCCCCAAACTGTTTCGTGAACGACAATTAAGTGATAATTATATGAAGTTTAGTTTGTAAAATTCTTACCGGCATTCAAGATTTTGAACGCCAAAAATAAATAAAAGGCCGAACTATATTGTGGTACAGTATTAAATAAAATAACGACGAACGTATGGTTCGGTATAACACACACACACATATATATGTATTAAACATAATTATGGACGTTTCAAAACATAAGGCGTTAAAAAATTAGAAAAAATACTTCGAAGTTGAACTATTGAAATTTGGCGTGAAACATAAATTAGTATTTGTTTAATATACCCGTTTATCATTAACCATATTATGTTACGTCGGTGAAAGTCATACTTTTAACTATTAAATTATTCAAACCGTTTATCTTTACGTGAAGTAATATATATATATATGAATATCATGCAACTTTGGCGCTATTAGGAACGCTTAAATCGGATAATATTTATAATAATTCAATTCGATGTTGGAATCGATCAGTTGATCGATACTAATAAGTCATCTAATAACTAATTCGACAAAATGTCTAATTCCAAAGGTCTATATATATATATTATTTTGGTGAGTTCTTTTTCCAAATAAACGATAAACGATAATTTTATTGATACGTTAATAGGCTTAATGGTGATTAATTAAATTAGAAATAGCGAAAACTATTATTATATTTAAGAATAGATAATTAAACTGTATACTATTTTTCCACATTGAACCACGCGTTACTACGTCAATTTTACATATTATTCTAAAAACAAAAAATTATGTAGCATTATTGTATACGTCATTTAGTATTTAAAAAATAATGATAAAATTCGTTGACAATTATTTTAATTTTAATAATCGAACAAGCTGATTTTGTAACATATTTGATTATATGAAAATATAATAATTACTACACATACATAAACGCACGCGCGCGCTCATATATATATTCATTTATAAATACCTGCTAAAACTTTGAATTCTTAGTTGAAGCTCAAGACAATCCCATGTTTATTACTTATCAATATATGTCGTCTAAACGCTTAGGTTTAAAAGTTAAAGATTAAAATCGTTATTTGTTCGTTTCGCGGATGGATGTCAAATCATCCGACGATTTTCTATCGTCGTAATCTGCAGTGATAACTAATTATTAAGAACAATTTGAACATTTAATATAATGAAAATACGTGTACGCTGTTTTTAACTAATGTTCATTTGTTATACAATAATGACTATATATATATGCATCCGAGAATCAGTGAATATTTTAGAAAGTGAACTATTGACATTAACGCGCGATTCGTTACATAAAACGATTAACATTGTATAATCGCGATAAACATGTTATACGTTTTTCGAAATTCCAATACGAGTAATACATAATAAATAATTTTTTTTGGGAAATCGGTGCGAACGTTTGGTTGTTGGATACAACGAGGTAAGTATATTTTTCTACCTATAAACTTGAAAACACGATTTTGATGTTAAGGTTTTACATTTTAGTCTAAAGGAATATTAAATAATTACACGTACGCGACACCGCCGTTAAATTAGTAACGGTCACGCGACTGCGAGTGGCGGTTAAAAAAAACAAAAACGATCGAGATTAAACACGTACGTCTGAAACACATATTATTTTAATTATATTTTTATGGAGCAGATATTACCTGTGGGTCGCGAGCCATAGAAACGTGATTAGCGGAACGTTTTTCTGGAAATCGAACGCAAAATGCAAACGTTTCAGTTTTGGACATAAAAACAACGAGAACGAAACTAGCAATGACATTTTCAGCAAAAAAATGGTAGGGCTAAAAGAAGACGACTGGCACCAAACTGTTGACTAATGGGCAACCTGTAGGTGTAACGTCCAGCGATCTGTGCACACACAACCGGTTCATATTTAACGAACAGGTACTGGTTTACGTCCCACCATGCGCGCATATACATACACTACTCACTAGACACTACTCACATATACTCACTACACACACACATACACACACACACGCGCGCGCGCACACGCACGCATATATACATGCGTGCGCATACATGTACATGCACACACGCACAAAGCCTGAGCGCGCGCGTCTGTACACACACACACACACACATACACATAACGTACCTTTTGTTAGCCCATCTCCTAATCTACACGAAAGCCGTGTACGTATGTATATATATACGTCTGATACCTATTCAATTTAGCGAGAGCTAAGGTATATAAATGTCGGTGTAGCTAATAATAAATTCCGAACGTGTACATATTATGTATATTATGAACTGTAAAGAGTTTAATACGATCGTGTCTGGGGGCTATTATCGAGCGATGGTTGTACTTAAAAGACATTTTATTTGTTTCGGTTTTGAAACGAAAAAAATTGTACCGAATGCTCTTTGTCTAATGACACGTTTATTAAAATAAATTATTATTTTATTTAGTTTTGTTTTAGTGTTATTCTATAAAAAACAGTTTTAGGGAAATGGATTGTGCTCTTTTAAAAATTAAATCTTAGAACGTCTCGTGTCCTAGAAATATGTATTTATCGATAATTAGTATTACAAATATATTATGTTCGAAACGGTTATATAGAAATATTAAATTTATATTACGTGGTACATAACCAGTGGTTTTACTTTATGGTAATGAGTAAGACCAATAATGATCTATATGTTTATTAAAATAAATTGTTTTTTTTGAAATTTATTAGCTTATTGTATACTCTAATTGAGTTAAAATAGTATGACTGGTTTTAAATAAAATAATATTAAAACGTATACAGATCAGTTATCATATTCTAATAATTTTATTAATTAAACTTATTATTCGATTACGGTTTTTTTAGGGTTAACTTTATTAACTATAATAAGTACATACTGTTCGTTTGTAGGGAATAAATATATATATTTTGATTAATAATATTCATGGATGTTAGATGATTATTTGATAATATAATATAAATATAATACCTATTTACCATAAAAATATAGTTTTAAAATATCTATTTAAAATTTAAAATTCGACTTTCTAAAATATGAATTGAAAATAAATGTCCCGGCACCATGGTACGAACAAAATCGTTTGAATTTTATGATATTTAAGTATGGGGAATAATAATATTATTATATTATATTATAATTATGTAAATATATATTAAAAATTAAAAGTACCGTTTTTCGTTACTTTTATTGTATATAATTATACATTTATGTATCGTGGATTAAATAGCATTAAAAATGTATTATTTTTCATTTATTTCGTCAGTAATTTATGGAAAAATGGCGGAAAACGCGAATGAGCTAAATAACTGTAATTTATTAGAATTTAATATTGCAAGGAAGCGGATTAAAATTAATTTATCACTTAAGAACTGGGATTTCGGTTCGGATTTACTGGCAAACACCCATTTCAGAATTTTAGATTAATTAAAAACAAAAAACGTTCACGTATAGGATACGTGTTTCTGCGTTTATGGCAGTGTACACACTAGACTTTCGTTTCGCTTATATCAATTTAGTGTAAGTATTGTATTGTTTTTCTAATGTTAATCATTTTGTTCCGAAAATGATTTCGAGCCAAACTTTTTTTCCGTGTTAATAAATTATCATTATTATTTTTTTTATCAATTTATAATTAATTAAAAGATCTCACGAAACGATTAAAGCAATTTTGACAACACGATACTGTCTAAAATAGTAATTATCGAAAAAACCGCATCAATGTATAATCCATATAATTCTATTTTACGGCACTCATATAATTGTGCCGTTTACAACGAATAACGAAATTAGATTATGTTTACTTTATGAAATGAATTAACAAAATAAATAGGTGGTTACAAAATAGTTTAAAATTTTCGGAAATTTAATAAAATGTTATTTTATATTTAGGTATCGGTGAAATTTCATAATTATTCTTTTTTTTGATTAGTGTAATGTATTCAGTCAAATAGGAAATACGCCGTTAAATTTGTTGAGGCAAAATGATGTTAATTTGTGTTATTCCAATAGGATAATATTATATAATGTGATATCCCTCAATAGAAGGGTTTCACATTTGTGGTTATTTAATGGAGCGATTATTGTATAAAAATATATAATTACATATTACATAAAGTCAGCAAAACATAGTTGTTATTTTAAAAATACCTAACCGGTTTTTGTACTTCTGTAATATTAAATTATAATCACTCTGTATAATCGTATGATTGCATTTATTCGTTTTAAAGTTAATTTTATAAAGCAAATATAAATGATATGGTAAACGTTTTAATTATTTAAAAAATACTGTAATTCTCAGAATATGTGTGTTTATTTTATTCGATATAAAAGGAAAAAAGTAAACGTACATATTATGTTTGTTGTAGTTATTAAAAAAAAAAATTAAAATTAATAACTTTTAAAGTAAAACAATATAATTTAAATTTTAAATTTTGAACAAAGCAAAGAATATATTTTATAATAAAATATTAATAATAATAATACTATATTGGTTTAACTACGTGTTTCTTTTGTAAAGATTAATAATTTCATACAAACCCTCAACTGACTGGAAATTGAATACGGATAACATTAAAAAAAATATGTTTTCCTTAAAAATTGTGGTTAATTAAGGAGAAATATTGTATTAACAATAAGTGTTTAGAGAACTGCACTCAACTTTCAACAATGGGACAGACAAATATTTTTACTGTTTTAGTTTTTCCTAAACCTATTAAAATTTGACATTTTTTAGAAATTTTTATTTTAGTATTTTATGAATTTGTAGTTTCTACTAGTAAAATTTCAAATAATTTTGACTCTTTTTCAGCTGTGTAAGAATTTTAATATTTTGTGAATAGGTTTTTTTTTTGGTTTTTAATTTTACGCAATTATAAACAGTAATTTTCAATACTTAGGATTTGAAAAAATGTTCATCATAATATGTGACAGTATTTTTACGCGTTTTTATTTTCTATACTTAACCTGTCTTGGTTGAGTCCGTTTGACGGTTTTATCGTTTCGTTGTTGTAGCAATTAACAATGCTAATACAGATAATATCAGTTATGATTTTTTTTTTTGGTTTTTCAATCCGGAGATTGGTTTTTAATCAGTTATGATATAATTGTTTATTTAAGTATAGTTTAAAAAGTCACAACGTAGATGGAAATCTACATTGGATATTACGTAAAACCTATATTATTAGATAAATAAATGCTTTTAATTCGTGTAAGATGAAAATTAAATTTTATCGTACTGTAATTCAACCGATCGAAAGGTTAATTTGCAAATTAAATAAAAATTACGCCAGGAAACCGGGAATTTAGTACGTTCGCAGAGTGGGCTCTCTTCTTAAGTATTTTTTAAAATCGGCGATTGTTCAAAATATTACGACGAACGATTAAAAAAAAATTATTTTTCATTATTTATTTCGATTAAGTGGTTTTGATATAGGCGGTTTCGTCTCTAAATATTGAAAATTGTACCCGTTATTACGATATGGTAAAGATTTATTATTATTATTAATTTTATATATATATAAAAGAAAATCAGCAATTTACGTTTAACCCTCGTAAATACGTAATCATCTAGTACTATATACGGTTTATGTATTGACATGCGCTCTATTCGGAAATGTTTGAACGCCTTATGTCTGTATATATGTTATTGTATATATATATTATTATTATTATATATTATTATTATAATATATTATTATGTTATAATAATTAGATTATTTTGGAACAAATCACGGTGGTAGTAAATTGCCGGAAATGTCTATTAAAAATTTTAATTCGTGATATTTGTACACGCTGCGTGTGTAGAGATCGAAAATTGGTTGATTGTGTCGCTATAAAGCTCGCTTCGGCCGCGTTTATATTTTTAATTCCTAAACAACGACAATATTTTAGAAATATAAAAGCTTAGTGGTGAAATTTTTCTCGCATCCAATTAGATTATTTTTTTTGCGTGTTCATTTTTAAATTTTAAAACGAAACGAATCTTGGTGAAACAGCGGATGTCATATGGACGACATTGGTATTTCTTGTATTGTGTCGTAATCTACGGTAATATGGTTGTTACAAAAAATATATAAAATGAATCGCAATAATATTTTGCCCATTTCTTTAAATAACAAAAATGTTAAAACATTTGATTTCGGGTAATTCTAGAATAGTAATTCCATAAATATAACAGTTATTAACTGTTTACTTTTTTACTAAAATAATTTTGTGTTTGGTGGATTACCGTCAATATTATTTGTATTTACGCAAAGTTTTTTATTTTATTTTGAACACACCTTTTTTACGCAAGGTTAAATCGACTATGTTATGACAGCTACATAATTGTATTTAATATCTTATAACGTATAATAATAAATAATATTGAAGATTTTTTGGTCAACGTTTACTTATCCGAGTTACGTTGAAAATATTTATTTTACATTTATTTCGGTATTACTTTCTTCTTTCAAATTTGATTATCAAAATCATATATTTGTTTATAATAAGCTAATTTTTAGACATTTAGTATTAATAATTTCGATGATTATCGATCGACTTTCAATTTGGACACAAGGTTATTACCTTATCATGACAAGGTTATGTTATCCTAATGTGCGTAAACCGTTCAATCTATTTCAATTTATATGCCATAATACTTACAATGTGTATTCATTCTTCAGTGAACTTACATCGTCTAGCTTTGTTACTTTTTGCTTGCTCTTGTTACTGTGTTTATAAATTAAATATATAGTATTAAATGATTTCGAATGTATTTAGTGTAGTGTTATATCATGTGTAAACACACGCGATTTAATATATATATATATGCATATATTTTTTTTTAATTAAGAGACAATTTTATGCCATGTTATGTAAATCAAATGCCATTATAAATATTTTCGTATTAAAAGTAAACCCTTCTATATTATTTATTTAATATTAGTGTTCCGTCTTACGCATGTAATATTACACGTGAGCATTTATCGTTTTACCGAAAAGGGCATTTTATGTAGAATTGGTAATATTTCATAATGATTTAGAGCTCCCGCAACGAAGACGAATGTGTTTTCAAACTTGGTGTATATATAGAATCCAGATTAATTTATTTGAATTATCAAAACGTTCCTTTTTTTATTAAATAGAAATTTCGCGCCACACTCATTAAAATTCGGAAATTGCGCTTGTAACATATTTTTATGGAAATAATGGTAAAAGTATTACATTGATAAAAATTTTCGATTAATTTTTTTAATTTGGTTCAATTTTCAAATCAAAATATTAATATTACTAATTTATTATAATGCCTATTTATAACAAGTTATGATATAAGACAATTTTGATTGTTTTACCAAAATATTGGGTCATACATCGAAATTATATGAAAATGTTAACATTATGTTTTTGTGAGTTGTTTTCGCGTTAATAATCAAGCAAAATAATTAATTTGACGTGTCATATGAAGACAAACTCGGGTGAGAAACCATATTTTAAATTTATCCTGAGAAAATCGGTTGATATAACGCCTAAATTATAAAATATATAAAAAATAAAAGTGAAAACGATGATTTGTGTTACGTAATTTTCTCAAAAACTATTATGAGAAATTAGAAAAATACACTTCTTACAAGTAAGTACAAATTGTACAAGAGTATAATTTAGTGTAAAAGACAATATCGAATTTATTAAGACACTGAAAATTAAGCACAATCCTTGTTTTGCTTAAAAATAAAAGGTAACTTAAAAGGTTTTAGAACAATCTAATAGGTATATTTTTATTTTATAAATGATTGTAAAAACCGAATACTGAAATAATTGCACTCTGTTCACATACATACGATTTCCAGGTTTAAATATAAATAAAATTTTTTTTGAAAAATATATCCATATTATGATTTATACAAATTAGCGTTAGCCAAGAAAATTAAAGATATTTTACAGTTATGGAATGACATTTATAAAACATTCAAAATTTGAATTTAATCACCTTAAATGGGTTCGATAATTTTAAACTTTGACATTCATAAGCATAGTTTTCACTTAATTTCTTATCATTGAGATGTATCGTAAATAAATAATAAAATTTGTCAACTAGAATTAACGTTTGCAACCACAAGAGTATTATTATATATTATTAATATTGCTTATCCGATAAGTTATTTTAATTTAAATCGGCTTATATGAATTTTCGATATATCTTAAGATGTAAGAGAATATACAATATTTACAACAATATCAACATTTGTAAGTACCTGTAAGTATTTAATTTAAGTAAATATATACAAATATATATATATATATAAAATGAAAATGAATGAATATACCTGTATAATAATTAGGATTGTTAAAAATATTAAATTTTACGAGAAAATATGTATTTTGTAGCATATTATATGATTAAGTTTTAAAATCACATATTATTATTATAAAATCGATTTATACTTTCTCGAAATTAGAAATGTGGGTCATTATAAATTGATATAAAAAAAAATATTTTAGTTATGGAAATAGTGTTATGTCATAATAATTTTAATTTGATAAAAATCTGCAAAAGTTCAATGTTCAGATTTTATTATAATTTTATTCAGACTTTAAGTAAATTGAGGGCATCGTAACGACTTGTTTTATTATCGATGTATGTCTGTATTGTATATATGATGTCATCAATTTTAAAATATGTGATCTATTAGTCTCACATTGAAATACCCGTCATTTTTTTTATCATATTTCTTTTAAACAGCGTACACGCTAGTAGTAGACAAATACTACGATAGAATTATTAGTTGGAAAGCAAAAACTATACGGTCTTAACACAAGTCGAGTATTGGGCACTTATCTAGTTTGGTTCATCTCATTTCGAGAACGTGATGTATGATTTCATTTTATAAATTCGAATTACTGACGATAATTTATCGCGTTCAAAAAATGGTTTTGAACCGAAACTCGGTTCACTTTTCTTGCCTGAAGAAACAAACCTTTCGCTTATATAATTCCGATCGTTGTTCATTTAGCTAACCCAAAGTACCGCATTTGCGTTCGATCGATTGATTGGCTATGTGAAACTTCTAAAATAAATATAACCCGACAAAAACAAAACAAAAAAACTTCAAAGATGTCAAATGAATTCATTCTTTATTTCGCGCGAAATAATTTTATTGCGATGTAACGAATTAATTTTCTCGTAATTAAGTCACCGAATGCTTTAAAAGAAAAACGTAACGATTGATTTTTTATTTTCACGAACACGTTCGTTCCACGGTACGTATAATATACTTTTAAATAATCGCCAATTGGCGAAACTATATGCGAGTATGATCGGATCGAATTTACGTGAGAGTTGTAAAAGTCATTTCGCGAACGGAAATCGTAATATAAGAGCTGCTAAAAAGCGTTCAAATATTAATGGCAAACATTTCGTGGTGAATAATATTTCGAATGGACATTTCGAATCGGAATAATAACTGTGTTATAAATATAGCCGGTTGGTATTAGAATGCAAACGACAATTTGCAAAATGTTCTGTACCGTTTAGAGTTGTTTAAATTTATTTGGGCTATTCATATTTTATGGATCGTTAAATTCTTGTTGTATATGAAAAAAAGTATATATATAACGAGCGTGGCTACAAGAGAGAAATAGCATCAGACCCACGTGAAGAAAGCAGTTGCGAATAATTTTTTTTTCTTTTCTTGAATTCCCAATGCAGAACCTGTTCTTTTGTCTCGTGGAAAAAATCTCGAATTCGAGACAATACGAATGTTAAATGAAAATAAAGACTATACATATATATGTCTAGTGTATACCCGCCACCGATCAGTGGTTTTCAATGGTCGATTCTCGTGTTCAAAACGAATGAAAACGATCGCATACTTGCATGCCTGGCGCGGAATACAGAGCGATTATTATATATTGCTTGCGTGTTTGATCTGCGTTATAAATTGCAATTCTCGTGGGTTTTCAAAGCCTAATTTTTGTATGCAGGTAATTCGTATAATATAATATCACTTCCCTAATTAGTTTCGAAAAGATTCGATGTTTTCTTCTATCCCACGAGAACGCCTTCATTTTGCGATATTAAAAAAGTGTATTTTTGAAATTTGTTTAAACGTAAAATCGACATATTTAAATGTATTTGGTAATACAATTATTTCCTTACTATTGTTTTAACTTATAACACGCAATCAATATCAATGAAACGTTAAAAATGTCAAGAAGCATCGATACGTAACGTGTTTTATATTATTTACCACACATACAATATATTATAGGCACAACAAATAATGATAAATTATATATATATATATATATGTATATTAATAAATTCCGTAATCATCAAAAATATATTAGAATAAGATAATATTAGTTTATAGGTTATATATCTCAATGTAATTTGTACATATATTTTTATAAATTATCGGCATATCTAAATATATTAATTGGGCTATTAAATTGTTATGATATTAATATTCAATACTAAAAATATTACGTTTTATTATATTAATTAGTTCAATTTTATTTATACACATCGCTGTAATAACTATTAATAATTCTCGATTGTTACATAATATTTTATTTTTCATTAATAAAATAGTTCCTCGTTATGTTTTTCAATTCAGTTACGTATTACTGTATAAATTAAATAACGCTTCGTTATTTATTATTCCACGAATATCAATTTATATTTACTTTTAAGTATTACGTTTTTCAATATTTGAACGTAAATAACTCGTATTATTAAATAACTAATGGTTTACAGGGAAAACGATAATGTCGTGTTGTTGAGTTTTTATATTTTAAATCAAGTAAGATGCATAAGTTTTGCTTAAGTTAAATTTAAAAAAAAATGTATAAACCAATATTCGCAGTCAGTGAATCTATGCTCTAATGTATTTGAACAATTTAAATCCAATAATAATTATATTGTATATAATAATCGGTAGAATCAGACGAAGTGCCAGTGAAAGTGTGGAATATGTTAGGGTAATGTTAGGCATAAGGTGGTCTGTCTGAAGTACTGTCTTCAGGCTTTCCGGGCCAGTGAGGGTATTACCAATAACGTGATAAAAAAAAGGCATAAGGTGGTTAAAAGATCTTTTTAATAAAGTGATAGTAAAGGGAAAATATTTAAAGGTAAAGGAGACGTACAAGAATGTATTAATTATAGAAGTATAAATTTGACGAGCCATAGTATAAAGATTTGGGAAAAGGTTATAGATATGAGGATAAGAAAAGTGACAAAAAATTAGTTTGGTTTTATACCAGGGGGATTCGACTTTGGAATCACTGTTTTGTGTGAGGCAGTTTGTGAAGAAGTATAGGAAGAAGAAGAAAATTTTTTGTATTGTGTTTATAACTTTAGAAAAAACGTATGAGAGGGTGCCGAGAGAGGTTTTAAAGTGGGCGTTAAAGAGGAAAGGAATATCAGAAACATATATTAATGTGGTAGAAGATATGTATTTACCATATATAATATATAATATATATGATATTATTATTATTATATATTACGTAAAAATAAAAATAAATTATAATACAATACGTATTGTAAATAAGAAATTTTAAATGTTTAATGTTTAAAAGCCGGAGATGTTGTATTATTGTATTTAAACGAAATATTTTTTCGTCTGAATCGTATAATTTCATTATAAATTTGAGAGTAAAATTGACGAAAAAGAATGTATACGAAATTAGTTGACGAAGAAACTTCGTATATGATTCTTTTAACAGTTCTTTGTTTTGCAGTTTTTTTGTACTTGTGATTATGTAGAAATTATCGGAAGATTCTAATATTTATTGTGTATAATACTGTATTAGTTAAATTATGGATTAACAGGAAACTTTTTGAAAATATTTAGAATTCATTAAAAGGTTTATCGAAGAAAATTGTGAAATCAATAAACTATTCGCTTCATTCGAAACCAAAAGTGAATATTTTTAGTTTAATAAAATTAAAAGGAAAAAAATTCACGAAACACGAAACAAATCGTGGTTTTGATTGTAACAATGAGTGACGTATTTCAAAACGATCCACGAATACTCGAATTATGTAAAAAATGTGTTTCGTCTTTCATGTCTTAACCGTATTGCTTGTTGCTTATGATGTGTACGAATATTTCAATTAATATCATTATTAGTGTTCGAAAATTTTTTAAACGGAGGTCTTTTGCGACTCCGTTTGAAAATTTCTCGTTAAAATATTTACAATTTTTAGCAATAATTCGTTGAACAACTCGCTTTAAATCTTTAATTATTTTATTATGCTATTACAATATTGTCGTTTATTTTAATATTATTTTAGTTGAAAAATAAATAAATGTACAATAATATATACAAATTGAGTTATTTTGAATGAGCTATTGATGTATGACAATAATAATAACAATATTATGTTATAACACGTGGTTGAAAATTATTTTTTCCAAAAATATGCGTGAACCACTGTTCAATTTTAAATTTATCGTTTTACGCTATTCGTACGATTTTGACCCTTTTTACTAATTCAAAAAGTGTTATCCGAAAAAGTACATTGTAATAAAATCAACTGCGTATGATTTGCATCGTATAGAATGTGAAATTTATAACAATAATGTCGACTATAAATGTGTTTTACTCGAGAGCTTAGTCGATATTTTTTGAAAAAAATTATTTATATTAGTTTGTTAGCTAACATTTTACGTGTAGTATTTTGTCCAAATGGAAAGATGTAAAAAAATGAAATAATGATCGAAATATGTTATTAATACACTTTTAAATACTATTTACGTGGGAATTAAATTTAGAATATAAATATAGTCAAAAAATAACTTTGTAAGTTTTATTTCGACTATGTTTAGGCTATTATGATTAACATTTGTTTTTAATCTAGCAAAGTTTTTAACTATCTGGTGAGAAGGAAACATAAGAAATGTAGGATAGTTACTACAAATTATCATAATATTAAAATGGTTATATGCAGTACGCACAACGCATGTTATATATTACTATTATCGCAAACCCACGATTCGCAACTATTTTTCAGATACTATATTTTTGACGATTCGTATTTATATTATTTGAGTACAACGACGAATAATATTAAACATTACCGTATTAATATAGGATATTTATTACATTTCGAGGAAGCCAAGAAGTTATTGGTTTTACAACGATACGCTTTATAATTATATTTCTTTGGTCTTTTATTTTTATTTTGAGAACTTTCATGAAGAACGATCGTTTGGATGACATTAACATGTGTTAATAACGTTCCGGTAGTAAATTATAGTTAGTCTCGAGTTTATTCGACGCGTTTTTCAATGTTCCGAAGCGAAATTCTAGACAACGCGAACATTTTGCAACAACGACAAAAAAAACGCTTAAGTTATCGGCGTAATTGTTTTAGAATTAATTATTAAAAGGTTAAAACGTAATTTAAGCTTAACGTTTTAATATTTCAACAAAATTTATCGTATTCATTTGTCGTAGTATACTATTAGTGTAGGTCAGAGTCATGTTTTGAATATAATATTGATTTATCATTGCTTCGAATTCGAAATAGTAACAAAACTTTAAAATCTTTATTAAAATATCTTACTTGAGCTGACGTTCACAGTGCTCAATTTTTTATTTGGCGAATATATTAAAATACAATCCGTCTCTTATGTATGTGCCTCAGAGAACATGAAATATTTACTCAAATTTGAAACGGACGAATTTGAAACTATAATAAATATTAATAGTTACGGGCTGTATGTTCTATGAGAGAAAGTGGAACATAATATGTGTTTATTAGATATTTTGGTTGAAGTAGTTTTTTGAAATCGTCGTGGCCGGGTTGTAAAATAAACATTCCCCGTATATTATAATATAGACTTTTTAAAAAATATATATCTAGTACTTCATTTTATAATTGTACGAACTAGTATATGTAACGTATTTAGTGCGTTCATTTCTTTTACCGCTCTGTATACGAATTAATTTATATTTTGTCTAATCCAACTATTTTACTACTCGAACAATCAGAAATTTAATTTAGCACCCAGCACTGACTCTTGGCACGCGGATGCTGCGGGATTAACATGATATTGCTATATACCTATTACAACAATTATAATTATTATTACGTACGTCCTTGAGTGCTATAGACATTAAATTATTATACACGATTCGATAGTTTTCTCTTTCTGTTTCTCCCCTCTCCCTCTCACTATTTTCATAATATATTTTTAAAGGTCTTCGACTTCAGACCAATAAATCCTGAACCGGATATATAATTTTTTTTTCTGCAACCTAATGACGTGTTTTCCCCCTGATTGATCACTTAATTATTGAAATCAAAAATCAATCGAGATATCTATCTAAATGTTTAAAACAATCAACGGTTACGAAAAATGTCTACTATTGTTTATAAATATATATAAGTAATACTTAAATAATTAAAAATAATTGTTTACTGTTTAGTTCGTTTCGTTTTTTAGATTTATTTTACGCCTATTTATACGCGCATGACTAATAATTATGAGGGAGAGGCGATAAGAAGTATTTCAATCTAAGTTCGGATTCTTTAAGAGGTTTTGAACTGTAAGTCCTTTTATTTTATATTATTTTACTACCATTTCTAACGTATAACGTATAATCTAATAAAAATGCTACGAAAAACTTATGAAAAAGAGAAAGAGAGGGGGGAGTTTATTTATATAATGTTACTGCTCCAATGTGTTTTTTTTTGAGAAAAAACCCCATTGTAAATTAAATAGTTTCTGTTATCACTTCCCCTGAGAATTGAAAATAATATTATTTTATAATATTGTAAGGAACACTTTTTAGTGATTTTATGACATTTTATTAAATTTTGATTATTGAATTTTGCATTAATATAATATTTTATAAACTTGTATGACATCATTTTAAATTCAATTTCGAAATTTGCTTTTTGTGGTCTGTTTTAACGTGTAAAAATATTCTGATTATGCAATAAATTATTTTGAAAATCAATACGAATACATTATGAAAATCGATTGTTTATTAACTCAAATTTTTCTTTATGCAATATATGAGATATAACGATTATGAATATAAATACACAAATATGTGGTATAACACCTTTTAAATTGGATTAAAAACCATAAATAATAACATATCCAAATAAAATAACCTGACTGAGAACTATAAGTGTTACAGGTATAGGTGCTTCAAAAATTATACATGTGTATAGCTTAAACTACAACATACATTATATATTATTAATATTATTATATATTAAATTTATAGAAGAAATTACGTTTTCACAGTTTTTTCTAATTTAATAAATTTTTGATAGTGAAATGTTGAAAATTTAATATTAAAATTTAACATTCGTTAAAAGATTTTTTAAATATTTTGCATATATATTTTTGACAATGTTCAAAACGTTAATTTTCCCCTAATTTTTATTTTTTTAAGAATATGTGAAAATGTAATTAAGAATTATATAATTATATTAATTTTAAGATTTAACTACTTAATGTTTAAATTATAACGAGATTTATTCTTTTTAACAATAAAGACGATTTAATAGATATTTAACGATGTTTAATTAAATTTAAATTAATCAAAAAATAATATTCGTGTTTTGAAGATTTGAACTTTTAATACGAACGATTTTTACATCATTCAATGATTTTTATTATTAATTACGTTAATTTGTAATGTGGCACTATTAATTTTTGATATTTTAATTTTAGCGTCATAAATACTTATAAGTGTAATAAGTAACTTATGATTGTTTTTGGAACCGTTTTTCGATTGCAACGGTTTTGATTTTAAATTTAAGATAATAATACAACATTGGTTTGTGTTAAGGTAAAAGAAGTTCCCATAATATTCGTTTGTGTATCACGCTACATACTTTTATATGTGTGGGTATCGTATCTTTATAAAAAAGAATGGAGATTATATTTTACGTTACCAAAATTGTCATTTTGAGCTCAGATATGTTTGTGATACAAAAAAGGGTTGGAACAGACTGATCGGAATATTGTCCGGCTCGAATCAATATATAACCAGTATTCTATGTTTTATATGTTGTGTGATTTCATATAATATGCACTAGTTAATAATATATATAATATAAAGAATATCGGCAAAATGCTCATGAATTATAACTGTAAAAATATGTCAAGTAGTTTTTTGTTATGAAAAGAAATTTTAAAATGTTATACAATAACGATCGATATTATTCATTATTAACGAATAATAATTGGAGATTTAAAAATTCATAAATAAGTATACATGGAAATACGTGTCAAATGTCTTCAAAATGCTACGTTATTAGACATAATAAAAATTAAGATACACTCCTTGAATATCTTTAATAAAAGTGTGGTTTTAATATTTAAGCGATAATGAACTAAATTATTTTTACGTAACCAAATAAAAAGAAATTTTATTAAGGATATGTCATAATAATTGTCGTAGGCAAGCGAAAGAACGAATAGTTGTCATATTGTTCATATAGTTAATTTTATAATACAGTAATAGCCGTCATAATAAGTGCGCTAATCTTTCAACTCAAATCGATAAACGCCGTTTGCATAGGACGATTTCAAACGGACCGAAAACCGATTTCCGGTACATATACGTCATTGTTCCTGTATAGTTTTTCCCGGCAACACAAACTGTGTTCGTCTGTTTTTACACATACACACACATACACACTCACACACACAATGTTTTCGTATATCCGTACATTTATAACTGGCACAGATGCGAGAGGTCTGTACGAGATAATTTTAAACCGTTTGGCTGGAGGGTGAATATAATGAATAAATTTCGTGGGGTCTACCGACGACGACAGTCGCCGTGGCGCGCACCGGTGATCGGATTTTTGAAAAAGACGACAACGTGGCTTTTATAGCTCAAGGTCGCCAATGTATTATTTAATATTGTATTCCGTTTGTACGTTTATATAATATTATTATACACTCACACGCTCCACACGTTATCCGAAGGTAAAGTCTGTTCGTCGTTGAAAGAGATACTTTTTAAAATTATTGGAGCGCGAGTATAATATTTAAAATACTATAATAAGCACTTATATATATATATACATCAAATATGTATATTTGAGACGCTTTAAAAGCAATTTCGAATAAAAAGTGCTATGTCCATGAGTGTATAAAGTACATTTTTAAAAGTGTAGTCAAATTATTTTAAATACGATTAAAACAAACAAAATGAGTATACCATAAAGAAAAAAGGGAGAAAAAATAATCACTGTCGGGCGAAGCCAAGGAAAATATACAATTAATATTATTCAAAATTGTATATGACGTACTTGAAAGATATATTATGACGTCTCCCTTGACATTCATATTTACTTAAAAGTAACGTAATTTATTTCATTATATAATTGTATTGTAAACGGATATTAAACGTAATATAGTTTACGACATGTACAATTTTGAAAAAATATAAAAAGGAAATGACTAAAGAATTGGCCTGAGAAAAGGTTGTTGAGCGAAGTGCAGTGTGATAATTATTTACTATCGAATTTTTTCAATCTATTTTATATAGCAATGATCTACATAATTTTTTTGCTTTCACAATATGTTGGATGGGATTTATCTATAGTATATTTTAATATATTATATGAATAAAGCTAATATTCGAAGTGTCCAGAAATATGAAAAATAAAATATAAAACAAAGAAAAACGAAATACAATTTTCACGGATGAAAAAATAAAAATGTTTACAAAGCAATTAATTAATCTGTAAGTACTTATAACATATTTTGGTATTTATTTTTTTGGTAAAATCTAAAATTCATAAACGGAAATTATTATATACTTAATAATTAATATTGTGTAATGAGTCTTTGTAATTTAATCAGTAGTGGATCTAGGATGTTTTTTTTGGAAGTAGGAGGGAAGAATAATTTTGATAATAAAACATTAGTATTTAAATTTTTTGTTTATTTTTGTATTTAATTATTTTCATTAACGTACACATCCTAATTACTCTATGGAAAATTCGTTAGAGTTTTGTAGTATTATTTTTATCGTGTACTAAGGAGAATATATTTTGAACCGTCCACGGGATTTTGTTTAACAAACAATTCTCGTAAACCTTTTTTGTTTCTAAATAGACGTTTATTTATTACTATCAAATAATACAAAATGCTAATCTATTTCAATATTTGCTGTTTGGTCACGACTTTCGTCCTTGAATACGTTTTTATTTTTTAAAAAAAGATCTCTCAATATTTTTTTACATTGATGTTGTAACCGGTAATTTAATCTTAAAACCACAAATGTTTATCTTTTAGATCAACTTATTGTTAAATTTATCCTTAACGTTTTTTTGATATACCATAATATTATTTAAAAGGTCTAAAAGGGAAGTGGCACATACACTATACCTTTACTCTCTGAAGTCCGTTTACAATCTAACGTTTGGTCATTAGTGATACATTGATAAACATTTTCTTGTGTAAACAAATTTTTTTTGTTAAAACGCTTCATACTTTACTCATTTGAATTCGAATAAAGTGCAAAATATCCAAACATTTAGGTAATTTTATGTATCGAATGATACGAGGTTTCATAACGTGTAAACGAATCTCTTTTTATACGTGTCTTTTTTTTGTTTCTGTAGCATACTTAACACATAAGAACAATATAATATCACGTATAAAAATTAAATAACAAATGTTTTCGGTTTTTGATATATATCGAAGCATTTTCGGAAAAGAAATGTGGTGTAAAATATTAAAAAATGCCACTCTTGAGAGACTTGAACTTTATTCGGAGTTTTGAAGTTTCATGTACATTTAAATATTAATACATCCCCCCATGTACCCCGTATTTTCAAGAAAACATGATCTGTCTTCCAACAGAGGTAATATTATTATTTCTTATTTTTACGTGTTTCGGAATGAAAATGTTTCTATGATTTAATTCGTGTAAGGGGTATTTTTGACGCTGCATGAGCAGCGTGCATTAGCTACACAACTTTGTGACGAGTAATAACTACGTATTTAATTTCGTAACATTTATATTGGCATTTGATGATTACTACACAGCTCGTGTCTGCGTTATTATCTTCTGTGGATAATAATAATATTACATTGATTTTGTCAAATTCCGGATTATATAATGATATATTCTCAAAACTACGAAAGTATAGGTTTGTAAAAAAATCGATAATATACATTTCAGTATTTTCTAAAATTGCGTCAATTTTTACACAAGAATACGATCTAAATTATTTATTAAATTCTAATCTTCTTATAAAATATTTGAATAGAATAATATTTTCGGTAATTTTCTTTGAAAATTCATTCGTAGTTGAAACAGGCAACGTAAAATAATTTTTTTTAAAAACTCTATATATTTCTAAAATAAGTATACATTTTGTAACTCGAATGTAAGTATCGCCGTTAAATGATTTCTTTTATCTGTGTTAATTATCACATCAACTTTTCTTGTTAGCAAATACGCGTATTGTAATGTCATTTATATGTATATATTGACAGATTGTGTGCATTTTATAAAATAAACTTAATACGTTTTTTTATTACGTACACTATTAAATAGTTAATTATTATGAAATATTGTTTTAAGCACAAAATAAATTATTACAAATATTACTCGTATTAATAATTGTATAAAGATAATATTTTTTAAATATTTTTTAAATATTTTTTACTAAAATTTTAATGCGTCGCCATCAGTTTTCTGTCAAACTAATCTTACTATTTGTATATATAAATATATATTTTCGTATCAATATAACCCTTTTCAAAATCGGAAAGTTTTTTTAGCGAAGTAAATCTAAACATTTGTATACCGGGATTTGAAAAAATAAAATTTTTTGACAATTTAAAGTCGTTGTATATTATTAAAAAGCGATCGAATAACGAGGATGCCTGTTCGTTAAGATAGTTAGAAGTATTTTGGAGGCCTAGCGCGGTGGGTTAGATATATTATATACGATTTTTAAAAACAGGTGTTTCGCTGCGGAACTTGTAAATAAAATGGTTATTTTCTGATACACCACCGTAGTCCCACTCCCCCAGCACCTCACCCTCTGCCACAACCAGTACACCGACGAGTTGTTGGGTTACTGGTGGCGATGGTAGTCTGCGGACTTGTGTGCGCCAAGGCACCTATGCACGTTTTGGGAGTCACTGGCATTCGTGTAAAAATAGAATACACGCGGTCGTCTAACCGGAGTGTTCGGTAGGGCGGCGGCGATCGTCATCTCGTCGTCGTATCATCGGCTGACGCAGCTGAGCAGCGTCGTGTCGTCGTCGTCGTTGGTCGCCGTCTGTGCGTGTACGAAAACTGGTTTGACCGGCCGAATGTCGCCCGCACCGGACTCTCCGACGGCCAAGTATTCGCCGCCGCTGCCGTCCGAGATTTTATATTTTTCGGGCGGTCGATGTTCGTTCAACGATCGTACGGCGATCGCCTTTTCTTTTCTTTTACTTTGTTTTATAATATTATTATTTATACGCGCACGTGTACAATATACTATTTCGTCCACTCTCCTCGTACTGGTCACGCGAGTTTCTTTATTGCATTTTTGTGTGTGTGTGTGTGTGTGTATACGATAAATTCAACGGATTATATATTCCAGAATAGTATGATATTGAGAAATACGTCTATGGACGAACTTTTTGGGAGAAAAAAATGAAAATCTTTTGTAAAACAGAAAACATTTTGAGATCGAATTTTATTTATACCTGTTTCACTGTTGGATGAAAACATATACTTGAATGGACTATTGTTTGACCCCCTAAAGAGTTCATGTTTTCATTAGAATTATCCTTATTGGGGCGAAGCCGAGCGTAGATGTTAAGAAGTTCTTATTTGTTGGCGTATTATGGTCCGAAATTAAAATATCGAGGCGTTTGACCGCGTGAATATGCGTAGATGTATTATATTTAATATATAAAACGTGGACTAATTTATTACGATTTACGCAATTATAATCATGAGTGCCAACGTATTGTATTACGATTGCTTGAAGCACACATATAAGTAACACGCTGACTTCGGGAACAAAATATTTTTACTTGTCTCCATAGGAATCGCCGTAATGACAAATCCGCACGTTTACGTACATAACGCGTTTATATATTATAAATTGCGATCAATGGTAAACAAATAACAGTAACGATTAATGAAAAAAAAAGTAGAATGCCATTTTTGGCCCGTATTTTGGCTTTTAATAACTGACGTTCAAAAAACCATGTATCGTAACAACCTTGGTATTCATCGTAGTAGACTTTTTTACAATATTCGTTAGGTATATCATTGTCACGAATCGGAACGAATTTTAATATTTGTTAAGTATTCCTTTGTCCATACCAAATGTTATATATTTTCAAAAAATTACTATAATTAGGAATTCAATTAGGCATATCTCAACCTTTTGAAATCTATATTAGTTAGCGCGTATTTATTCTTCAATTTACATTTTTCGGGCCATATTTTTCAAGTTTGCTCTTATGGAGAATACTACGGGTAAATTTTAGGGTTTTTGTATTATTAATAAACAGCTCTTAACCGTTTATCCTATTCGATTGATTGTTACAATAATTAACACATACTTATTGATCATATTACGTTTTATTTTTATATTACCTTATATTATCGTATTACATTTTGTTTTTCACATTTGTTATTTGACACGTTTATTTATGTTTAAAGATTTCATGGTTATTGTAATGCAACTTTTTAAATTTAATATTAAGATAATTAATTAAAGTAATTTTTGAAAATTATACTTATAGAAAGTTGGAAAATTAGCACGTTTTTAGAGGTTTTTTCAATTATCTTACAATGTGAATTCACGTTACATAATTGTAATCAATGTTTCAAATTTTTATTTATTCGTACTGTATACACTTCAAGTTTGACTATTTACCAAGTTAAAATGACGAAAATCAACGAATTCAGTTGAAAAAACACTGAGATCACTACGTTTAAAAATTGTTATTTTTTGTTGAATTAATTGTTTCTTTTAAATAAATAAATAAAATTAAAATTGGTAATTTAAGTAATTAGACGTAAGATATTTGAATAATATAGTAAACGTTGTACAACACACTGTTGAATTTTATATCGCGTTTAATAATGTACAGGAAAAGAGAATCTACTGAAGCCAGCACTGTAAGTTAAATAAAAATTAGACTTTCAAAGCGGAGTGCTGAGGCGACGTTATTTTGGCGTAAATAAACGGGAGAAATTTGTTAAATGGGTTTTATAGAGAGGGTTACGCGAAAACGATGGATTGCTTTTATTATGGTTATTACGTATTTTATTACTTAATTTTTAAACGAATATTTTGAAAATCTTGCATAAGCCGGGCATTTTTTTAAAAAAAATTCCGATTCTAATTTGTTAATATGTTTATTGTTTAATACCAAAATCGCATAAATCTTAGACATGAAAATGTTCATTAAGCGTGAAAATGATTATAGTGAAATTATACGGTTTGTTATCGATTATCAAAACTATTTTATATCCTTATCACAAATTTCAACTATTTTACATGTTTGGGATAAAACGGTTTGTTGTGAATGTTTAAGAATCGATATTTATTAAGTATAATATTGTAATAATTGTTAATCCTACGCATAGTACTTGATGTAAAAAAGAAAGAAATGCAGTACGTGACTAGATGAAAGTGGAATTTAACGAGTTTTAGATTTCTTTTAAAATTTTTCTATGACACATTTTTGTAAAAATAAATAAACCATTACGAAAAAACTTTTACAGAAATAGTGATAATTTTGGACTCGAGTAATTCAAATGTTTACGCTAACATAAGTTATCCTTCACGAATTTTGAGAATCTCCCTTGGAATATCCGCATCAGAAATTCTTCGCCCTTTCGTCTTTAAAATGAAAAAACTACAACATTAATTTAAAATAAAACTGGATCATGTGTTTATTCTTCTATTAGTCGACTAAAACTAACTGAAAATGATTTGGTGAAATAAAAACAGAAATATTTATAATTATAGTTAAACATTTTTATAATTTTAATTCAATTTACACTTCATACAAAATGTTTATGCAAAAACGTACTTAAACTTGATTTTTAACATTTTTGATCTATTTAAGTAAAGATTTTATAACTATAATTTTACTTTATATATTATCTAAGAACACAATTAAAATCTTTGTGTAAAAATCTATAGTAGTTTTTTTTAAACCCGAATTTATTTCGATTTTTTTATTTTTAAGTTAAATGAAATTTAAATATATTAAACATTTTTACGATCATATTTGACAGTAGTTAAAAGTCTTATTACAAATATTTGTTAATTTAAGAAGGAATTGAAGATTTTTTTTAATTGAACTAAATTTTCATCTCACGCCCATAAACATTTGTAACATACATACCACAGGTGTTACTAAAGTTTAAATTTAATATTAGAATAAATCTGGTTCATAAAATACAAAATAAAACTTAACTTGAGACAAAGATATTTTATGTGAAAACAATTAATTGTTTTCTGATGTTTAATATCATCTGTTTCAATCATGACCTATGGCAGTTAACCAATTTATTACTTATGGAATAGAGTTATTCTAGTCGTTCTGTCATTTGCCTTTGTGATTTCTATAGTAATCACATTTTAACTAATTGAATTTTCACAATTCGTCCATCTCTCCTAATTTTCCTAATTGTTACGCTTAGCTTTTTAGTTATCAAAAGCATTGCACTCAAACGTGTTCACGAAAATCGTTAGTACGGTTTTAAACATTTTATAAACATAACTACACTCTGACTTCTAAACAACGGATAATTTTTACTTTATATTATACTCAAATAGTTATTTTTGCTTAAGAAATAAATAAATGTAAAGTATTTTTACGTTTGTAGGTGTCATGTAATAAAGTTTTAAAAATGAATTCCTATAAAACCAAATGCCGCGGGCTATGTGACCGAGTAAATAATAATATTTCGCTTCGCATGTAATATTTTTATATAGAAATAAGATATTTTTGAATTTAAATTGGAAAAATTTGAGTTCTTAAATATAGAACAGCGCGATGAAATTTCAATGTTCATTAATTATGTTGAAAGTTGTATTTTCAGCGTAAAATATTTAATGTATCGATCCGTTTGTTTTATATATATTATATATTTTATATTTTTTATATATTGTACACGAAAAGTAATGCTTATATTGTAGATGTATTAATTTGCCAATGGTAATTTTAACATTTTTTAGCTTCCGAAAGGAACATTTGGTGATATTTTGTTATTTTGATATTGCGTATATTATTATTATGTTGTGTACACTATAATATCATATTTCTATATATCGATTATATATCGGTAATAATTTATTACATTCTAGAATATCTACATAAAATAATGAAGACGTATGAGATGCGAAAACAATCAAATGTAATGGTTTAAGTGCTTATAGATTTTAACTTTTATTATATGTTATAACGACGCGAAACACTGTATGTTTTTTATTTACGTACACAGCAATATAATGTTGCATGTTTTGTTAACGAAATTGAATTTTTAGGAAGTCTGACTAAAATTGAACATTGGGACCTTGAAAAGTATACACCGTTACATGGGGGTGGGGAGGCAATTGGGTCAACAACGCACTATATTATGACTTTTACGGAATACAATCGTTTTAGTATATATTGGTTTAGATGGTCTTATTTATATCAGTTAAATATTGGACAATAGTATAAATAATACAAAAAAAACACCGATTGTTGCTTTGTTATTCAAATAAAGAATTACAGACAAATTAGGTTCGTCACTTTTTGTTTATTTGTCTATTCTTATAGTTTTAATTTTTGTTGTTCATGCGCAAGTATATTTCATATTGATTATATTCACGATTTTATTCTTCAATAATACTCTACTTAAACTACAATAATAAAATTATATATGAAATTTTAAGTTCGTATATGCATCCATTTATCCATTTAATATTGTTATATATTTACGTTATTTTTGTTTCTGAAAAGGATAGTATTTTTTCATCGTACAAAAATAGAAATTAATTATTGATTTAATGACGAATTTATGTGAAAAATTAGGTCAATATGGTAATTAAATATATTCGAATATTTATTTAAGCCCATGAACATTGTTAAATATGAAATAAGTTTTTCGTTTACATGTTTTTACAAGTAAGTTCCTATATATTATGTTTTGAAAATTTTAAATTAAAATATTTTTTTGGTTTTATTAAACTCGTATAATATAACGAAAAGAATGGCCTTAAGCTTGTCGTGTTAATAACTCAAGGACGGTGTAAGAAGCAGAGACTCTATTCAATACGGAGGACGAATAAACTGGTCTGGGATTAAAATTTAGATAAATTGGATAATTGGGTTATTGGTCTAAAGGGGTATAAAACCAGTTTGAGTTCTGGTAGATTTAAGGTTTTTACTCTTGAATATTAAATGGTTAATAAGGAAAAAACGTTTTATTTAATAATAGCCAAAATGTTTCACTATTAAGTGAACATCGAAAATGTTGTTCGATCGAGACATTGAACTATTCATACGTTTAAAAACGTTTTCGCTTATAAAGTAATATTTCAAATAATAACAAATCGTATAGTAAATATATACATATATAACATAAATTACGATAAGTATCAAAAATGATAAGAATCATTATTAATTTTTACAAGAGAGAAATATTTAATCACAAAAAGCCGAAATACGAAGAATATGAATTTGTTCGTAAAAAATGTAAAAGTAATATTAAAAAGTCATAAAATTAAATAAAATTCACGTAATACAGTTATTTTCGCGATAGAAAATATGTCTTTATCGTCATTTTATAATATCTAATATATTTTGAGCGTCGCGACGCAGTGCGCCACTTCGAAATAGTTTGAAAAAGAAGTAGGTGATATTATAAAAACAGGTAGAAATTCTAGTTTATAGGATTACGCACGTAATATCACTTCGTTCCCAACTGTTACTGTAATTATTATACACTGCCGTATAATCCAAAATGTACCGGGAGTTATCAACTCATAAGTCTCGGCGCGAACGTTAATTACGTCGCCTATTACAAGGATATTATTTATTTATAGGTATCCTTTTGTAAGGATATCAGAATGTAAAATAATTACCCGTTATAATCGTAAGTGTTGAACTTCGGCTACGTGTCTACGAACAAATGAAACATTATTAGACTTAGTCGTATAATAAACATAATGTTTATTATGTATGTTCGTCATTATATTGGTACGTAGATAGTCGAAATAAAATGAACAAAAAACGTGTTTGTCGAACACAGGGTATTTTAACACTCGCGTGATACACGATGACGAATTATGTCTTCGTACTCGCTTGTTTATCTGGTAGTCATGCTCTTACACCGGAGTCGTGTATCAATGGCAATTTATTTTTACTTCGGTGTTATTGTTATTCCAATAACTGTAATATTTTATTCAGAGCGGTCGAATTTCAAATGACGAGACGGGTATTTTTTATTATTGTTTTACGATTTTTCCGCGCAAAATAATATTGACGATATTAAAATAACGATTTTGGACAGATTCAATGTTGTACGATTCTTTGCAAAACTGAAAATGTTAAATTGTTTCATTCGTGAAATTATTTCGAGTACTATTTGATTTGCCCAGTCAACGCGAAAGTGATCGCGTACGTTTATATGCGGTACTTTCACGGTTTCCGTGACGTTTTTGGGAAATGCTGACAAATCTATCTACTATGCGCCATATATCCAATCCATGTCATTCATGTCGAGTTTTCCATTGATGATGCCATTATTAATAAGGCTACCTGATATTTTATTAATACACATTTACTATCTATTAGTGTCCAATTTAGATTATATAGTGTATAGTTTATAAATAATTTTGTAATGTAATACTAATTTTTTCTTTTAAAAATAATTTTTTTATCATTAATCATAATTATTTTTGGTACGAATTTCATTTTGCGGAAACAAATACGCCGTAATTAAGGATTATAATTGTATATCTATAATTAATTTTGTAGATATTCACATTTTATTTTGAAATGAGTGAAAAGTGGATATATGTAACATCAGTTATATAGGGGATATCTTATGTTATTATTCCAACAAAATAATGAATTTTTTTTTCAAATATACCCTACTGTTTCTTTTTTTTGATGGAATCTTTTAGCGTTTATTTTTCAGGAAATTTCGGTGGTTGAAATATATAATTTGATTCACTATTTTACTATGTTTATTTAAACATTTAAAATTTGGTAAATTAAATGATTGCTTTATTTGAAATAGCTAAAATTAATTTTATTCAATCAAATTAAAAAAAGGATAGAATAATATTATGATATGGATAGGCGAAAACGTCGAACATGAATAGTAGAGTAGATTTATTTCGGTTATTTTTAAGACGATTTTTTTACTTATTATTTTTAAAATTTTTAATGTGTTATGATTAGTAAAGTATAAAACTAAAATTCATATTTTGATTATTAAAATTTTCAGAATAATAAACATTAAGAATTCATATAAAATAGCGGTTTATATTTGAAAAAAAAAATTAATTTTTTTTTGTCGGTACAGCCACGTGTTTTTCTAATTTTTATTTTATAAAATGTATCAATAAAAATTTATGTGTAAACCGATATATGGCACACTCTTTATATATCCACTGTTTTACATTAATATGACACAAAATCGTGTATTATTTATATCGAAAGAACGTATATTTTTTTAATCGTGAAAACAGATAAGTTAAATAATACAATTAGTAAAAAATAAGAATTTATATGGTCTATCTATATAGAATTTTTTTAAATTTCTAAATCTATAATTTAATTATCGACTTATTTGAAGATATGAGTAAATTTACAACTTATGATGTACATTTGTGTCGTCAGTTCGAAATTACATTAATATTTTAAATTATAAAATACATATACGATATGGGATGGCTGTTTCCAAATAAATATTGAGTATCGATTAATATAACATTATATTATATTCCAATATTAATATTAAAATATAGAATATTACATGATGTATAATAATATTTATTTAATTTGAAAGCGATTTTTATATACTTTTTATCTAGGTAGTTTTGATGTATGATTACTAGAATAACCACAAATAAACAATATCAATCATATATAACGATAAATTGGACAAAGTTTTATTTCAATTTTGACAAATTATTATTTTAATTTTGATCGAATATTTTTATTCTAGTATTATATTCGACATTTATCCAAAAATAATAAATATTTTATTACTTAATAGAAAATCAATAGTTTTCTCATTACCACTTACGAAATATATACACTGTTAAATTAAAAAGAAATACAACATATATATTTTTAGTGAAATTTATGGCGTGTCAATGAATGACTAGAATTAAGGATTGATTAACTAGTAAATCTACTTCATCTCGTAGTTACTAGAAGTGTTTAATATTGATTTAGTTGAAACAACAGATGGGGTAAAGTGGTTTTTAAAAACACACTATTGTTATTTTAATGAGACGGATAATGTTAAATTATATGTTTACGATGTGCGCTGATATCGTGTGTTTATATATTTTATTTTGAAACAAAAAAAAATATTATTATAAACGTAGTATAGTTCAATAATTATTAGTTGCTTGTTCCAACAATTGCACGTTGCATGTGTAAACTTTATAAACAACTAACAGTAAATCGTTTTTAGCAAACAGTTTATTACGCCAAATTTGGTAATTTTGAATTAAACATATTATATCGGTATTATACCATTTTATATAAGTGAAAATGAAACTATCAACATCTAAATGTGTTTTAATTTTATATAAAATTTTTTAAGTTCACGATTTTTGTTTTAATTTTTGTAGTTTTAGAGGCATAAATCGAAATAAAAAGAATTTTGATTGATATGGGTAAGGTAATATCTAATATTTATTTCTTACAGGGTTTTCATTTTTTCTCTTTTTATTTCAAATGTTTAGCATTATTTAAATAATTTTTTTTTGATATTCGTCGTTTTTATAACATAATATGGATTTTCTTTTATTTGTTTCCGGTTTATTAAAAATAAGTGCATATTTATTGTAAGAGACTAGGGATAATTAGAAATAAGTTAGTAGCATATCTATTAACACATATTGGGATCTGAAGTGGTTAATGTGAAGCGATAGTCCATTTTGAAACTCATGTAATATGAATATTATTATTATTCGAATATTACGTATTGAACGCAATTAAAATAAAATAAAGTAATAAATAAACTGTTGAAGTATAGCTAAGAGATAGTGTTTTAGTTAAAGATTTCAGTCTAGATTTCCCAAAAATGAACACATTTTAGAATTGTCATTTAACGAAAAATAGTTCTAAAAAAAAATTTATAAATATTGGTAACCAAAATACTGAACTATGTATATATATATATATATGCTATTTATGGCTAATTAATGTTATGAAATCAGAGAGTATTTTCATAGGTGTGACTTCATAGATAGCTTATACAATTCAAACTAATTTGGATACCTTGAATTATACTCTTCTCTTTCTCTAAAAAAATTAATGTAATTCAAATTATATTTTTTTAAATATAAATATAATTTATTTACGAAGATTTCAGTTCAAATTGCTTCTTTACTTGTTGAGTGTTATCTCTTATAACTTTATTTATGTACATTTCTAGGCTAATTTGTATCTTAAAAAATGAGTATAAAAAGTTCTATATTTTTTTGTGTCACCATGCTTATGAGCTCAAATTGTTTACGAAAATAATAGAACACAAGCAACTTGTTACGGGAATTGTTACAAATTGAAATATCTGATAAGTATTTGAAAATATTGTCCGTTTGTTTTGTCAAGTCAAAATAATACAAAAATTATTACACAACGGTTATAAATCGTTTGGTTATACTTATTGTTCTATTTTGAGTTCGTCGTCTGTGACCAATGATTAGTTTAGGTTGTTGTGGAACTTATTTGTTTAAATTTTATTAACAAAACGACAAAAAATAATATTATTATTTAATTTATATTATTTTCTTTAAAAAAAAAAACCGATCCCAGGCTATTATTGGAAAAATATTGGTTATCCTTTATATTGTAGACAATACAGCGGCGTTCTGGTCGAGATTTGAAAGCTTAATTCGAGTTTACATATGGTGCGCAAAAGAATCATCTGCACTACACCTATTCTGTATTATTATTTTACGATTAGGGGTTTGAAAAATAATTGTTTGGAAAAACGTAAAATTGTACATCGATCATAAAAAAATGTGCAATAGTTAAGATTGTTTATCACCCATTTTGGTCACAGATATCGATTGAGTCGCTAAACATTTTAAGTTTTGAAAATTGCGGACCGGTCTCGATACGATTAGTATTGTATACGGAATATATTGTTTAATCGCATGAACTGTAAAATATTAAAAAATACATTACAGTTTAAACTACGATAATTGTTATCGATTTTGTTTTGAAGTCGTAATATTGAACGACAATACATACAAAATATTATGTTTACGGGCTTAAGTACTTACAACTATATTTCGTAATTTAGAAAATATAATATTTGGTTAGGTATTTTGAAATAGGTTTTTGTTTTAAAATGCTTAATTAATTATGAACGAAACAACGAGAAACCATTCGTATGGAAATAACCAATAAGGAATTATTTATATATATATATTATACGTGCGTCGCGGTCTCCAATTAATCTCATTACGCAATTTAATCTTAAACCTTTGATAGACATCGAAATAATATAAGCTATAAGTATCTTGTTTCCATACGAGTGCGTTCGATTAATATAATATTCACTAAATCCTCTATAAAATGTGCTTATTTCCATGCAACGATTTCTTTAAATCATCATATTTATCCGCGTAATCTCGCCATAATAAACACCTCGTTGAGGCGATGAAACTGGTGTACGTGAATGAATTTAGGAGTTCATTGCCTTTTCCGTGGACTAAAATCATACATTTATCGCGAAGTGAATATCAAATGTTCGCGATTTGGTATTGCTTTATGGTTTATCGCGTAGAGAGAAATTGTGTCAGCGATCAATGATGGTAAAGCGAACGAACATGAAACAAAAAATAAACAAATACAAACCACTCGGCTAACAAAAATTATGTAATGTTGAAACTATTATTTTGCACGAGGAGGAATCTGATTGAACTAAATACATTTCTTTATAACGAACATGCGTAGGAGATATTACATCCACGTGATAAGTAAGTATTGCTGTATCATGAAAATTAAATATCAACTCAAATTCGCTGGGACCTGATTTAAATTTCAGCTTCGCTATGTTTTATAAACGTGTTATATTACGGCAAAATGTCGTAACAGATAAAACGTTTCTACAACTTTTTTTTTAAATTCACAGTTCTCGACGTTCATTTTATAAAGATTACCCAAAGATATAATGCTTTTTTAGTTACCGTTTAAGTAAATTACTTTGTAATTGTTTTAATATGGAAACACAGGGTTTAAATATTTTTGTATGTGCATAATAACGTACATTATTATAGCGAAGGGTTTAGTCACTACATTTTAATATATATATATTAAAATCTTTACATTATGTTCATATTTTTATTTTAAATTGTGTACATTTTTGCACGTAACATAAAATATTTGAAAAACTCTTAAGATATTCTTGAGAAGTATAATGGATGACATCGTACGTGAGCATTCTAATAAATTTAATTTTTCAAATTTAGAATGGACGTAAATTGTCAAAAATTGTTTTTTATAAGAATATTAAAATGAATCGACATCGATTGTAATATATAAAATCTATCTTTGGTCGCGAATATACATTAATAATTTATTACAAATAGATATTTTCTCTTAAGTATAAAATATATATATTTTTAAAAAATCACAATTTAATATTTAAAAACTTTGAATTAAACTAAAAATACTATATATCGATGATATGTAAGAGAATTTTTTATTTTCCAAAAAACAGTTGTCACGAAGGTGAAAAATTTCTTAGGTTGCATATAAGTACATTAAGTAGGATATACTTTTGATAGCAAAATTTGTACCGAAATTTTTTGAATAATTATAAAATTATAGTGAAATATATAGTCAAATTTCAACAAATTCATTATTAATTTCATAATTTAGATACTTTTATATGCCGTATGAATTTTATTAAAGTTAAATATTCAATTATCCCAAATTGTTTTTATATAAACAATTTAAATTACTGGATTCAGAAATATTTTTAGAACATGAGGATAATAAAGATAAGACATGAATTATGATATTTATATATTTCTAATTAATCTATACCCGTTTCGCTTAAAATTTCAAATCATACATTATATATTACAACATTTGTTTACATTGGCATAACATTTAGGCGTTCTTATTAGATTTTTTAAAATTGACTTTTATGGCAATTTCTAATTAAACGTTCCTAATTATAAATGCTTAAATCACCTTAGCTTGTAATTTTTTCTATGTTTTATTACATAAACTATAATATATGCGTCTTTATTTTCAATATTTTTATAAGAAAATTATTGTAAATTATAGTTTTTTAATATACCTATACTTTTACTATACATTTATATTAGTATTTTTATACAGCAATTTTTTAAAATACTGTTTTCTTACCACGGTATATAACAATTAAATTGTATACTATAAAGCTATAGTTATAAGTGTTTATAAGATTATTATGAAAAATTGGTACATAATAATATATTGAATGAAGAAACATTTAGAATAATGTAAAATTTTTGAAAAATATTTTAATACTTTCCATTGCTAATTGGTAGGGATATTATTTAGAAAGTTAATGCCTGAATTGTAAAATATCGATAATTGCACAAAATTTATGTTTGTTTAGTTATCTATAAACAGAATTACAAGGAGTAGATAGGCAACATACAAATAATTATAACATTGTTATAAGAATTTAAATGTTATTTAATTGTTTTTACTACATTTTTAACTTGATTAAATATAATTCAGGTTTGTTTAAATATATATTATGTGTATATGTAATATTCTACTTATACAGTGCATTCTAATTTTGTTTATATTACTAATAGTTTTATTCGGTGTATTTTTCTAGATATATACATATTTTTCCAAACAAAAATCGTTAAGTGCACGAGTATAATAGAGTGTTAGTTTTATTAAAATATAATAAATAATAAGGATAGGTTTCTACGGTTTTAAATAAGTAAATACATAATTTACAAAATGTCAGATATAAAACTCTTGTGGCCTTTATTTTGCGGATATTTAAATAATCATGGTAATATATCGTGCAATTTTCCGCCCTATTTTACCTGAATACATAAGCTACAATAATGATTGTGCTTATTTATTAGTGAGAGTAAAAAGAAACGTTATATGAAAATCGAATTAAAATAATTACATTTAAATGCGTGCAGTGTTTAATTGTCTGTAAAATTGTTTTATACATTCTATTAAAAAGCAGTTACTTTATGGTCTTAAAATTAAATTAAACATAGACTTTTACCAGAAAAAAAAAGTAATAACAAACGTTTTATTTTGTATACATTTTATTTAAAGTAATATATTTACACACTAGGATAATAGATGTATTTAAAAATTGTTTAAACTTATGAACAGTATGTGGATATTGGTATATCATGTTTTGTTAATTTACAGACACAATAAGCATAGTGAAATTATTATTATTGTTATTCATATTAAAAATCGAAATTTACATTTGTTTCTACGTATTTTATGTTTTAATTCGATTTCAAAACTTAAAGAGTTTATTAATAATATTGTTGGTATTTTTAAAATAAATCAAATATTTTAATAGTTTTAATTGTAAACATAATAATTCTATGAAGAAAAAAATGTGTATATATGTTTATATAGAATGATGATAAAATGTGTTCGTTTCTTTTAAATTTATGTTATAGTGACTTAAAATTTCAAACAAAATTAATTTGACGTCGATTAATAATTATAGATTGTTAAAACCTTGACACTATTTTCCAATAAATAATATTATTTACACTCATCCTTCTTTTGAATAAAGAAAAGTGTAATACCTTACTGCAGTTGAATATAAAATTATGTAATTACATAAAGTCAAGTTAATATGACCAGTAAATAGAATAGTTTAAAGTTAACCAATTTACGACTTTAACAATTATAGTTAAATATTAAACCTAAATATTATTTAATACAATTTAGCTAACCAATAAGTTATTATATGTTTGTTATTATTTATTTGTTTTATTTTATATGCTTCATGTTACTAATTGAAACATTACCCTATTTAAAATTAATATAGAAATAATAGATAGGTATTTACCTAAAACGGAAGATTGTAAATAATGTACTTCTCATTACATTTTGTTTAATGTTTTCACCTCAAGAAGCAGTGTTGTTTTAATAAATATTTATTTATTTTTAAAATTGTCTTAAATTTAATTTTATATGATAAAAATAAAATTGTTTATAGATATTTAACTACATCATTTAAATTGCGTTAAGGATTATTAAAACTAATTATAGAAGGAAGTGTGAAAGGAAAGAACCATAAAGTAAGGTCAAGACTAGAATACATCTAACAGTTAATAAGAGACCAAGGGATATGATTCATATGTATAAATGAAAAGGAAAGCGAATTATAAAGAAAAGTGGAGGTTAGTTGCAAATTAATGTGTAGATTGAAATTACAGAGAGATAATTTAAGTTTTATTAATCAACAAAATTATTAATTATTTATTAACGAAATTAACTAGTTATGTTACTATTGTTTTAACTTAATCTTAACTTATTAATTAATAAACTTGCCTTCAGTGAGGAAGGCACTATATATATAGTGTTTATATTTTGTGTCGATTAAGTTTTCTGTATTTATTATAATATTTTTACACTCTGAGGGGGTGACAAAAGGTTAGCACCTTGTAATAACATTACTTTCTTAGTATACTTCTTCCGTTTACACGCAAATTGAATAACGTACTTGAATTAGTTATAACTTATATTTACATTTTAATTTAAATATTTTATTTCATTTCACAGTTGTCATTTTTGTGTAAACAAAGAGTATTAGTTGATATCATCAAAATTAACATTATTTGGAATAAATATAAACCTTCCAAAAAACGTAAAATATCAATGATTTTTACATAAGGTCTTTTATCGATTATAGTGAAGTTATTATGGACGTTTAAATAGAAATGAAAAATTATTAAATCAGTATTTAATTTTAATTTTTGTGTATGTACCTTTAGGAAGTTCTATTTCTTTAATGATCGTTTTATCAGTAAAAAAAATATAAAGTGAAGAAGTTTAAAATATATAACCAATTTGTCGTGTGAGCAAAATTATTTTTAGCGTTTAATAAGTAATTTATTTCTTGGATACATTATTCGAAGTTATTCGAAGATTGGAATGAATTTCAGGTTCTTTTGTCTCAATCTTATATTTGACATTTTTTTTGTTACTCGAAAGAAATGCTAATACGTTTAAAGTCAACATTAAGGTAAAAGTTATTTGAGCTATAATAGAATACATTGTTAAATAGAATAATTGTATAAATTAATTTTTGAAGTAAGTTTCTCGAACAAACATAAATTACAGATAAATTATGGTGTTATTGAATATTCTTATAGATAAATAACACACTTTTTCTTTCTCTTTCCATTTGTTATAATTTTATTCACGCTTAATTTGGGTCATTTACGTCCGTTGCATCGTTTATGGCATCTACTGATTTTTTTTGTATTTCTCGGTTGTTTTATCAGTTCTTCACTCTAAGAAGTGTCGGTGTCTTTCTGACATTATTTTCCCAATGTGATATCGGGCATATTTTAGGACGTGTTTTCTTGGATTTCACTTTGTTATCAAATGGATTAATTGACTTCTTCGCACATGCTTTGTGTCCAGTCTCAACTACGATTTCCAAGTAATTCGATTATATTTTGTTTGGTAAATATGAAATACAACGATTAATGATGAATATGTCATTAAACATAATGTTTTTAATAATTCACAAAAGGAAAAGTATTGTGATCGTTTATTGTATTGATAATGATATTCCGTGTTGCACGACGAATGACGATAGTATATTTTGGCGATGGTAAAAGATGAACAAAAAGATTTTGCGACGATAAATGATAAACCATTAGTGGAAAATGTGTTTGATGGAAAGGAAAAAATAAAAATTTTACACGTGGGTGATTGTTAGCGACAGATGAGAGAAAAAATACGCGACAACAACTATGACATTTTCCTGAAACAATAATAATCTTAATAATATAATTATCGACGTAACAGATAAGTTAATAATAATAAAAATAATAACAAAAATTAGGAAAAACAATAGTAATGGGGAGTGTACGTGCGTGTGGCTAATATATTGTCGGTTAGTCTTCAATGACAACATACCGGTTTTGTTTTTTACATACAATTTTTCGCAGTTATTAATTGTTTATTTTTTATATTCACTACGTTTCTTGTTTTATTTTGGCTATTGATTTTGCGTATGAAATTTATTTTTCAAATATCCCTAGTTTCTTTTTATCTGATTCTTTAGACGGCAAAGCTTCGCATGCATATAATACGATAATGATTATCTCAGTCCAAAATTAACGGGATTCAAAAACATTATACGTAAAGTCGACGAACTATATTCTAAAATACGAATTACATATTATTCGGAAATAATGTAACGTCCAAATCGTAATGTCCATAATGTATTATCGGAATAGATATTACCGTGGAAATTACTCGTAAGTTAATTGTAATCCTTATTTATACAGTCTAAGCATATGTACGATTGCTATCTTATTGAAAATAATTGTGATCTTTGCGAACCGTTTTGAAGGTTGTGTAATGCGATGGATGATTTAAGGGCAAAGACGAAGTTCATTAGGACTGGTTATAAATATAAATATATATATATATATATTGTTTATAAAAGAGTGGTACTTTATTGTCGAAAAAATTGTCGTACAAGAAAAAAGTTCGAGACCCCGTGAAAAATGGTTACGCTCGAACGGTGAAAAACGCAATTTACATCGCAGAGAACGACGATCGATGATAATCTCTGTCGTTCTCGGTTTTAAGGTTTTTCGATACTTTTTATGCTACACACACATACACACACACACACACACACACACACACACACACACACACACACACACACACACACACACACACACACACACATATATTTAATATATATACGCGCGGGAAAGTTCGTAGTTTGCGGCGTGGGTCGTGCAGCGGAGGGATTTAGGAGCGGATCGACACCTGTTGTTCGACCATAGCTCACGTCGCGTGTACAAACTACCGGCCCGGTAGCGGCGGTAGAGAGGGCGAAATGCAAATACACAAACAAGACCGGAAAACCGACTAGGTCGTGGGGGGGTGTGATAGTGATGATCGGGAGTGTGGGCGTGTGTCGCTTCGAGTAATGTAAATAGCGATACGGGGACGCCGGCGATTGTTGTAAAATATATAATATGTTACAGGAAAATGGAAAAACCCTGTTTATTTTTCGTTCCACCTGTTGAGGCAGGAGGATGGCAAAAATCGTGCTGGGTTGCATGTTTTATACGTCGTCGACGTTACGGTGCGCGAACATGACCGGCCGTCGCGCTCATACGCTTGCGTCCTCCTACCTGTTGATCGAACGGCATCGTCGTTCCCTCTCTTTTATCGCGCACGGCAATGTTGTACGGCGCCGCGTTATTGTCGTTTACGAGGATTGGCGCACACAGTGTCGGCGACATATGGATATAGTTTTCGAGCGTGGAATATTGACGACGAGTCATTCGCCATCGGTAAGTATTTATGTTTACGCCATACAATGACATACGCGGCGCGGTGGGGTGAAAAAAATTAACCCCTCCCTCCCTCTATCTGCCCATCTACTCGGCCACGGTCGAAGCTTGTGAACGCGCCGCCGTGGAGTTAGCTTCGCTGCCACATGTCGCCGCCACCGGCGCGCCGCCATCCGCGCGCTAAACCGTCGGGTCCCGTATTTTTTGTGTCCCGAAAAGCACACCGCATCCCGTCGATCGCCGCCCGGCAGTCGCACGCGCACAGGCCGCCCGGCAGAACGGGTCCAATTCAGAGGACGACGCTCTCGTGGTGCACGAGGTAATTTTCGCATATTTTATTTTGCCGTCGCGTTACCCGCCTGAATTTCGAACGCGTTCTATGTTCTCCTGACTTTTGGCAACGCGCGCGATTGTTCGGCGTATTGCGAAATATAATACGAACGAATTTTTCGTATTTATTTCCCGCCGAATTTCCGTAGCGATACGTACTTAAAATGTATTTTCCGTTACGGATACAATGCGATTATTATGTTGTTATGCTGGTAATTATTCGACTTTGTCGCATAATGACTTTTGGAAAGCCGACACATTTTTAAATTATTAATCGAAACCTTTGAAAACGTCGCGTTACATTTATTCGTTATGTTTGAAAGAGAAGCAACTAACAGTTTGGACGAAATATTTTTTGTTTTTTGGCTCATCATTCGTTACCTATATTATTATGTTTTTTTTTATAATACTTATAAGTCAAACATCACGAATATATATGTGAAGTATTACGTATGTATAAAACATTTCAAAATGTTACAAATCAAATTGGGATCATAAATTTGATGTATACATTCATTTGATTTATAATTGAACATTTAGTGCTATTGGTTTAGACTGTTTTCATAATATGTATGTGAGTTGTTCTACCAACACATTTCATTTAACCCTTAGACAGTCTAAATTTATTTAAAATTTCTTCTAAATCATTTAACAACTTCGAGAAAATAACTTTGAATAGACTTTCTTTTAATTATCAATCATCACTCCTGTATAAAACATTAAGTATACGGACAAATTAAAATACACGCATACCATGAAAGGTAAACCCGATATATTTTATTTATTTTAATTTTAAATCGTTTTTTTTTTCAATTTTATCTCCTATTACTATTATTCATTTTATTATTCAATAGTTATCAATCCTAATATTTAATGGAAATAATTCATTTTGGACGAAATCGCACATGTTTATTTATTCCATTCTCTTGCAAATATGTATTTAGTGCTTTCTCGTTATATTTTGTGTACCAACTTATTGATTTTCGAGTAAAGTTAATATTAATAAATACGTTAAGATCAAGAATATTATAAGATAATTGGAAAAATAAAGATTTTTGATAATGTGTCGGTGTGTTCAAAAGTAACGAATTATATTTTTAAACGATCGAATAATAGAATATTTTCTTATAAATATTGTAATCAATTTTTTCGTTTGTAATTATATATATTTTAAATTTTAAACGTAGAGTGAGTTTCTTAATTTTACAAGGGACTTTTTTTGTAAATGACTACTTCTAACTTATAACATAAATTCATATTTAAATTATTTATTTTAATAATTGTGAATTACATATAAACAGTATTTATGTAACGATAAATTTCTAAATTTTTATTTGTTTTAATTTATAATAGTCGAACATGAATAAATTATTAATTTGGAAATTATTTATAAATTAATTTCAGTTAAAATGTTACGTAGTTATTATTAATCGAGTAAAAATTTAATTTAAACGTATAATGATAATAATATACTATATAAAATAAATTAACGCTGAAATAGAAATAAACAAATAATTGACGGAAAATTGAAATTAGAAATAAATCTAAAGATTTGAAACACATAAGTTAAAAATGAGTTAATGTAATTTAAAAATTTATATTACGATTGAGTTTTCCATCAATAGTAAAAACTAATTATAAATTTAGTTAGTAATTTCGATTAGTATTGAAAATCAAGGTATCTCTCCGTTAAACGTTAAGTCATTTAATATATTAGTTTATATATGAAGTGTATATACACATACACGCATATATATGTATGTAAATTATTTAAGATAATACGTATTATTAAATATAACGTCAATGTTAATATTAAAATTTTAAATAGGGTTAAATAGATGCGTTTTACTAGAGATTTATTATGCGTCTTCGTATAATAGAACATGTAACATTCTACGGCAATTTTGTTTCATTATGACTTTTTTCCCTTTTTCTTTTGTTTATTTGCCATAAAACTTTTCTTCCCTGTGTTATTGTAACTACTGAATCGTATGTGAGGGCGATAAAAGTGGTCGGCCCATGTCGCTGATTTATTTATTGTATTACCCAATGACTTTACAGCTTTTAAAATGCTCTCTCCTATTATTGCAGCGGAAAAAAAATGATACAGCTACGTATAACGTAGAGAATTTATAGTGACAGTTTAAAAATTTCAACGATAGACATTTAAGTAAGCACCGAATAGAATTTGTTAAAACAAATGTAGTTAATAGACTACATTGGGCTTAAACATTTTTAAACAGTAGTACTTTAATAAAAGTCATCAAATGTAGAGTGCAACGAGACTGGAATCGACTGGAAAAAAATTCAATACGATACAATATTAATAATAAACTAAATATGTATGTAGTTTTCACATTTAATGTAAACAAAATGAAACAATTTTTATGGACGTAGTGGGTAAAACAAATAAATCTTTAAGAGAATCACGAAAAATAAAATATCATAACAAATATATCAAACACAAAATTTATAAGTTTTAATCGATACCTTATTTATTTATTTTATATCTGAATTTTCCATGCATATAATATCTAAGCTCATATACCTATAAAATAATATTAATATTTTTGAATTATGAATTGTGAAAATGGACTGTAAATATAAATTACATAAATATATATTATTATTTCTTAGGTTTAAATTTCATCATGATAAATACAACAAATAAGATAATGTCGAGTTTCCGCGACAGAAATATTTGACGTGCGAATATTTTCTACGAGTACATAATTTATATTTTATATAAAATATTATGTATAAGTAATACCTATAAATGATAAATTTTCAGTGGTTTAAAGCGTTTTATTTACTTTTATTTATATCGTAAAAGTAATTTTCGAAATATTATTCAAAATAATTTTTCGTGTTCAATATTTAAGTATGACACTGTAATATTAATACACAATATAGCACAAAAGATTTCTTACATAAGTCTATACAACGAATATTTATCGAATAAAAAAATATAGATCTATCATTATATTGTAGTCATAGTTTGATAGAAAATATTATTTTAACGAAATTTTTATAAAGTTTATTGACTTTCGAAACACAAAACGATTAACATTTAACGCTATATATTTTTTTTATACCATCATTTTTAAAAATCAAATATAATTTTGTGATATTTTTTACGACTTGGGTGGGTATTATCACTTTATTCGATTATTATACTTAATTATAAATTTATGTTCGCAATTTAATATTAATAATAGCATAGTGTAAATATTACGCAAGTCATTTTTTTGTTAAATTTACAAATTTATTATTAAAAATATCTGTTTTTCGTTAACAGTTGAATAATATAGTTTGTAAACATGGATTGTTATTATTGAATAAGTATGACTATAGAATATATTTTATCAATTACTTCTGTAAACTTGAGCTATTTTTGAAAGTAGGTCACTGAGGGTTGTCTTATTAAACTTAAGAAATTAATTTATATTCAAATGTCAAAATTAATTTAACTGATGCGTACGCAGTTTATTACACGTTTCGATCTTAAATCGATAAAAGTTTCATAATTTTTAATATTATTAAATACTTATGCATTTTTATAAATTTTTATAATCATTATTACTTTTACGATGTATAATTTAGAAAACACTAAATTATTAATAACTCTCGTTATTTAATTATGATTTATATACAATGTGTTTTTCTATTTAATTTATATTTTGTTACGGGTTTTTAAATACATCACCAATCATATTTTTGTTTGTTTCTATAAGATACTTTTGTGTCTATATATTATTACATATCCACTTTTTCTGACGTAAAAATGAATTATAACGGTGTCATTTTGTTAATAATGCATGTGGCGAAAGTTTATTATATTTTATTGATCGTATCGAATACACAAAACTTTGCGGTTAGTGGCAATACGTTTCTACCATTCGTAAATAATAATTATTATTAATACTTTTATATATGTATTATATTTTAGTTAATAATTGTAAAAGAAAAGTTTAAAAAGAAAATGGAAATACATACATTTGTACACCATAGCATAGATACTTTTATCGCGTAATAAAATTTCCTCATATTTAAAATTCACAATGTATATTCAATTATCTTTTATTAATATCACGTAAATAATGATTTGAAACAATATTCCGAAGAGTATTCGGAGAATTTTTCGTAATTTCATTATGAATATTTATTCAGAAAATGTATATAAAAATAATTTGTGGTCTTTATGTCTAGAAGTTTGTTTTTCATAATGGTGCTATTTGACATCCGTTTTCTAGTAAGAGAATATTTGATATGCATCATTCAAAATTAAAATGAAATAAATTACAATACCAAAATCCTTAGAATTTCATAGAAAATGTTGTGATAAATACGTTTAAATAACATTTATTATTCGGGTTTTGTTAATCATAAGGCAGGTTGTATAATTTTTGATATTTTTTTAAGGCTTATTATACATTCCGTTATATTTTCCTTGTAATTTTATTATTTATAATTTTATGTATTTTTGATTTTTAAACCAAAATAAATAATTTAAATTTTTAATTTTTAAGCTATATATTTTTTTTGGGAATTTACACGTGTTAATTTTTTTAAATACGTTGAATATTTAAAAACTACGGTGAACTCAACAGTTGGTGACGATTTATTTATTAATATATTTCTTTTATTCGGTAGTTAAATATTCTTCTTAAATAAGGTAGTAGTCATATTGGTATCTAATATTTATCAAACACGAAAATAATTGTCGTAATAAATATACGGCTTCTACCAGTGCCATTGGACTACACGAAAAATGACTCTTATGATCGAATATTTTTGTAATTATTGTTCATAAACGGAATTTTGAAAATACGAATTGAAAAATTATTTTCATTAAGTTCAATAAAATAGTATTTGGAAAATACATAGGTATATGTAGCGATAGAAAATAAAATGTTTACATTTGTTTAACGTATAATACGTAGGGATATAATTTTCAATATGGCCAATAAATGTTGTTTAAAATGATTAAATAACGAATAATAGACACAAGAATAAAATTTGTTTATAATGCTGGCAGATATTAATTGGATTATGAGAAAAAAACATTTAGCATTTTATTAGGGTATTAAAATATATAATTAATTACTTTTATTGGAGTATGTATATGTGTAACAGAATCGTTCCCAAATCTAAACATTTCTATCTCTCTCTTTGGCTCTTTAAAAAATTATTTTTTAAAAATCAAATGATAAATAATTTCTCCATAGTCCATTTGGGTCAATTGCTTATTTGGTTCGATAAAAAAATAACAATCGAAAAATAATAAAGGATCTACTGTTTATATTTCGTTGTGTTTCGGAGTTTTGTTTTTATAATCAAGAGTTTCGAGAAGTATTTTTCACGTAAAGACGAAACTACGATCAGACATTTAAAAAAACAAAACAAACACTTTACACTTACTTTATTTTAGTCAGTCCAATCCAGTCATAGTTTTATTGATTTCGACGACAATCCGTACGGAATACCTGTAAAGTTGTTGAGCTTAGTTTTGTTTTGATTTTTGAATTATTAGAATCAATATTAAAGTTGATTTTATTTACATTATTGCAAAGGTTACACATATTCGTGAATAATGTAAAAATACTGCGTGATAACTTATTTATATTTGTTTTAATGTAGTAAAATATAAAGTCAAATTCATCAAATGCTTTCAGAAATGTTATATAATTATGTATATTTTTTATAAACAGCTAATTAGTATAAAATATAATGATTTCATCTGAAATTAAAACATTTTTTTACTTGTACTTTTTCATTTCAATTCTATTAGTAAAGGACACTGAAAAAAAAAAAAAACATTAAAACTATGGCCTGAGTATACTCATACAATATTCATGCTATTGCCTATATAATTTTCTAATCTAGATGTTTTCACACACCTATATTATCTAGGCATAACGGCTTATTTTTATAATAAAATTTAATAACGTATTATGAATTTAATATTTTTGAAAATTGGTTCCATGCAAATAATTATATTTAAAATTTTCGCAATAATTCATACGTGTCTGAATAATGTATGCAATTGTTTTTTAAAGAGTTTTCAAAAATAAATAAGTTAACATTCACGTTTTAAAGTAGCGGCTGAATTTTTATAAATTTCTTGTAGCTAGTCTCGAAGTTTATTTTTATTATTTAATGTTTATTTTACTATAAATGAAAAATTAAATCAATAAAAATTATTTGTCGTAATATTTTCAAAAACAATGTTTATTTTTTTTAATTACCAAAAAAGGGTTTAGTCGCTAGCGATTTTTTAATGAGAAAAATATAAACAATTTTACCACGAAATTGTCACTTCAATAAGATATATAGACTTTATGGAAAAATTTTTTAAGCTTCGGACAATAGTTAGCTCTTGATAATTTTTTTCATTTGGAAAAAAAATACATTTTTACATATCGTATTGAATAACAGTGACCGATTAAACTTAAATATGTCGGAAAAATATATTTAAAAAGTAAAAAAATTTCAAATTATCCAGATGCTTACTACAGCTATCAATATTTCAATTATAAAGATTACATTTTAACGTGACCTGTATAACGTTTTCTCCTTTCAAACCCAAAATAAAATAATTATAAATATCCGAAAATTCCGCGAGTTCTGCGAGTTTTCTATACGAGATATATTTTTGTACTAAAAACCCATGGACTCCGGTGGTATAAGATGAATAACTTTTAAAATACGTCACGTCAATCGCAAGTATTTTTTGATCATTTTCGGCTTTTTGTCCGTACTTGTTTAGTTTTATTGAAAACAAAGTTTTCGTCTGAAAATTTAAACAATTAGTATTAAAATAGGATTATTGTATTTAAAAAAGATTAAAAAATATCGGGAAACAAAAAAAAAGTCGGGTCTCGTGATGAAATCTCCCATCTTCTACTTTAGTACTAAGAAAATGATAATAATATATTATCATTGTTTCGGCGAAGACTTCATGTAGCGTAACAATTATTGTTAAGGTTCAACGTTTATCTTTTGTCGAACACGTTAAAATCAAATAAGTAACCTATTAAGGAATATCTAATCGGTGTGTTTGATGACGTTCGCGCGACTCTTGGGTAGGCTATCCTATAAAGTTTATGTGTAGTATGTAACGACAGTCGGTTAGTCGGCGTAATCGAAATATTATTAATTATAATTAAGGTCGCGAGATTTAGAAGTTTTTTAAATTTGTTAAATTAAGTCGATATAATTCGAGGTAAGTTACTTTTGTTTTTTTTTTATCAACTTCGATAGTCGAAAATTGATGTCAAGTTAAAAGGGACGTGAAATGTCACTATAATCGAGGGAAACCAATGTTTTGAGATTAATTTCTGTTTACCTTATTACTCGCAAATGAGATCTAATGGGGGGAACGTTTGTATATATTAATAGATGTATATGATCCGGTTCAAATGTTTTCATTAAGGTTATTCTAGACAATTATTATCCCTCGATATAAATATGCGGAGATAAACATTTGCATATGGATTTTATATATAAGAAATTGCATATACATTATATTCTTTGCCAGGAATATAGTATTATGCGGGGTTTTGTTTTACTGAGATACTGGTTCACCATTGATAATTTAAATAATAGAGATAGCGAATTTATAATACGCTGGTTAAATACGCCGCTGTAGTTTTAATTTCAATATAAGATTGATTTCATTACTCGATTTTATACTTAACTCGGAAAAATTTATATAAAAATTTATCATTATGGATTTTCTATATACTTGATACGGTTCATGTTGTAACGCGCGACTTTGTTTTTATGGTTTGAGTATTGCGTATAGAAAGATAAATTACGCTTATTTTATTAGCGTATGTGTGCTGGTGAATAACAACAATATATTGATACGTATATACGAAAATAACGTCTTTTACTTTTTGTCATCTTGTTGTTAAGATGTTTTAGTTCTTAAAATTGTTATCTCACAGTTATTTGTATTTTTAATTTAAAATATCTACCGACGATTTATCGTTTATTAGAATTTTAAATATAGAACAACCTATTAGGGTGACGGTGGACGGTAAACACTTTGACCTTTAGGCTCTGAATTAATTATTGATTGATCGATACAATGTACCACTTTTTGAAATAAACTCGAAATCCTAAGTAACCAAAAAGCGTCGTCATATCCTACAATGTCGACATTAGTGTGGCGCTGTTCTTAACATCCGTTAACAGAAAACACGGTAATTATTATTTTTAAAAAATTAGAGAACTGCCGAACGCTACAGTGGACGATTTTTCGAGTGGATCATTCGATCGGATGTTATTGAACTTATATTATTTTTGAAAGTGTCGATTAATTAGTGTTAGTTTTCATCAAACTAATCTGCATAGAATACGTCTTTATACATTTTAATATAATTATAATAATTTTATTATTATGTAGTAAATTCAACAGGTTTTTGATTAGAGAAATAATTAATTTAGTTGTTTGTATCATTTTTTGACAAATATTGTGTATGTCTATACGATTCCTATTGTGGAAAATAGATATTTAAGAATTACGATCCAAGCCCAACTTTTTTTACGAATTCTATGAATTCGTTGTTTTCCTTCTCCTTCGAATCGAGATTTAAATCTTTCTAAGGATCATCAGAATTAACTCTTTTTCATATAATTTTTCAAACGTTTCAGACGCTTATTAATTAAATTATGTTGGGCTACTACCCCGTCTACTATCACGACGAATTTCATTGGCTAACGTCAGAAGTAAAGCGATTGTAATATCCGGAATGTATTTTCGGGGCTGTCTCAAACATATACTAGAAATCAATAATTCTTCAATATAAATATATATATATATATATATATATGTGTGTTTTTCGTTTATTATAATGAGTGGAGTTCAATTTTGTCCCGGTATGATACCTAAGTATTTGTTTCTACTTAAAAGTGTCATTTACTGCTGGACAATTAACAGTTCATTGTCTTGATCTTTATAATGAATCGTCGATTTTACAGTGTCAATTTTATTATTATCACCATTCGAAGTGACCATTGTCAATTTTAAGTGTATAAAAGTATTGTGTTGTTATTGTCATTATTTGGTTAAACTTTTTTACGTCTCGTGTAATAGTATGTATTTTATAAAAAATTTTTTTATTTTAATTGTTTCGTATAAAAAGTAAAACTAAAATGTGGTGTTGTCCATTTTCGATTCCAGATATTATATGAACAACACGTTGCACCTAACTGCGTTATTCGTTTCGTTATTGCATTTATTATTCTATGAGTAACGAATATATATTGTAATTAAACCATTTTCACATATAATGGTAAATAATGATTTTTTTTTCGTTATACACATCCGCATATATGTTCGGGTATATGTATATTCCATTATACATATACATATACACATACATGCACACTCACACACACACACATACATACATACATATATATATATATTACAAGTTTCGACTAAGATATTTGATGCTTGTAAGTAAAAGTATTAAATTATACAAATGTTCTACGATGTCTCTTCTGATATTTTTTTAATATGTATACTATAATGACTAGCTATTCAATTAGATATTTTTTCTAATTTTCTTTATCATAGTGTTCATACATATGTTTTTCTGATTAATATGAAATAAATGAACTGTAATAGTGTAATAACGATAATATAAATGGCAGCACTCTAGAGATTATTTGTAATTATTAATAAAATAAATAAATACACACCTGTTATATATTTATAATAATAAACACCGTGTAAATTACGTATAATAAAAAAATACGTTAATGATAATACGACCGCATCGTTGATTAAAAAGTCTTAGTGATCCAGCGTTAGAGATTGCACTGTCAATTATTACTGATTATTAATAATTGATATTATAACTATTTATATATTAAGCTTTATTTTATCGCTTATTCAGCTATAGCCTACAATGACTTATTATTAATCCGGCACTGAATAACACACACACACACACACACATATATATATATGTGTATTGACAATTTAATTAGTTGAATAACAACTGTTAAATATCGGAAATTTGTTCATTAAGTTCGTTGTACGTATGTCTGTTTTTATTGAAAAATAAAATAGACCGTTTTTCTCTGTGTTACGAATTCTTCCTTTATTTGTTTCAGAGATTGTCAGAAGTACACACTCAGTATTTTCGTTGAGTAGTTTCAAACAATATAATACTACTATACATACTGTACATGTATATTAAGTTATACCGTAATACTGTATATTGAAATATGGTTTTTACATGTGCCATGGAATACAATTGGATATTATATTTTAAAGTAATATATTTCATACTTCATTATAAAAGAAAGTATTAATTTTAAATACAGTATTTTTAATAAACGAAGAAAAATACATTTTTGCTAAAAAATGATCAAGTTTGAGAAAGAAGAAAATCATTCATATATAAACATATAATTGTTTATTTAATATACTCTAATAGAGTTTTAGTTTAATTTAAAATTAACATTTTTTAATGTGGGTTTTTAATGATTAAACGTAAATATTACTTTTAATTTTTACGTTCTACATTAAAAAAAAATTATTTCAGAAAATATTGTCTACTTTCAAGTAATATTCAATGTTTAATAATTTTTTTTGAATTTGTTCTGTAATTATAAAATTGTTTACATCGATCTTTGGCAAAAGAATTTCATTTCTTTGATTTTTTAAATCATATAATATATATCAATTGTGTATATTTTATTTTATACAAAGAGATAATTTATTTTTAAACAATAAAATATTTAAAATAAACAATTTTTGGTTTGGTTTGGATTTAATGAACATTTTGTCATTAAAATTGTTGAAAAAATGTACATTTTTATATTTAAAATTCATTTGATTTCTAAAATTTCTTAAAATAAAACAAAAGATTTGAATACAAGCGATATTTTTATTTTTTCAAAATCGTATGTATAAGTTATTTTAAATTTCTTTACAAATCTATTTTTTAAACCTCAATAAATAACTGGTAAACACTGAAAATGGAATATATTAATAACTAAAATAAAACGATTTTTCCGAAAGTTTTAACATAGAATTATCTGATACAACGTTTTGAAACGTTATATATGATATATTATATATACGACTTATATATGTGAGTAAAAAGAATACTGTATATGGAATTTTTTAATGTTTACAATGGTGCTCTTATAAAAAAAAAAAATTACATAAGTATCAACTAATAATATTATAATTTTTTTCTATAATTTTTAAATGGATAATTTGTACACGGCGCTTTAGATAGGCAATTTTCATACGGACTCGCGTGACTAATGGTTATTAGCTAGAGGATATTATTAAACATTTTGATTTTTGAGTGAAACGAAAGATTTTCATATATTATAAATTATAATTGAAACAGGCATAATATAGTTTGTAAATGAATATTTTTCGGAAATGTGAGAAGGGTATATATATATATATATATAAGGAACAATGGTAATATATGTCCACATTGATATGGAGTCTCGTCGAAATATAGATAATTATTATTTATGATTCATATTCGTCAAGTTTGACCACAACGAATAACTTCGTAATCGGAATGGCACAATCGCATATTAAATGTACCCGAATCGAACGTTAATGATGTTTGAGAGTATCAAAAATCGTCTTTAAATCCGTCGATTGAAGCGCGGTCGAGTCGTGGTGGGTCCGTTTGGTTGATTGAATCGTGCTCAGGAATTTTTAAGTCCGATTTGGACCCAATCTAAATCGGATCAACACATGAACTGTTTTACTCAGTCAACCATGCGTTTGAGAACGTCTCGACCTTTGTTGACAATAGCGCGAGAACATGTCGTGTTTCCACGAAAAATCGTTAATGTCAACGCAGCGGACAGTCAAAACGAACTTGGCGAAGACGACACTGACGATACACTTAATACAATAAAGTGTTTTATAGAGTATGATAATGGTGACCAATTAGCGAATCGTTTTGAAAGGCTTTGTTTGACGATTCGGAATAATATCGAAATAAATGACAATAATATCGTTATCTATTTAATGATATACAAAATACGAACGAGGTAAAATTGATACATTTGTCGTGATTTCGGGTACGTGCGAATATGTCCAAGTTTAAAAATTACGTTTTCAAAATTTTGTTGTTGTTTATGAGTAACATAAAAAGTTCCAGTCCAAATACAGTAAATCGAATTTTCTATCTACTTTATTCAGTTACTCGAATGTAGATTATGTTATAAATTAAGAAATACGATAAAAAAATAAATTTTGGTTTATTTGAAATAATAATTCTTTACGTTAAAGATTCCGAGTACATATTTGAACTGTATATTAATCGTAATATAATTGTTTGTTTTATACAATTACCGTAAGTCTTAAATTTCAATTTAAACGTGGATAATTTATTAAATATAGCCTTTCATCATTTTGATTCATCATTAAAATATGGGCATGTTTAAAAAATCAATTTACACTTTCATTAGACTTTTAAATAAAAGCATACGTAATTAAAATATTTTTAATCAATATATTCATAAAAGTATGTATCGAATATTTGTGTATTTGTACGCGTGTATTGTCATCGAACGAATTCGGTGTATTTACCGACTTCATTTACAAGGTGTTGCCCTCATTCTTGTGTAATGGCAGTTTTCTTCTAAAATCTCGAATATCTTTTAGACATATTTGAACTCTTTAAAATAAAAAAAACCAAAACCACATCCATGTTGTATTTAACTATCTGGTTAATTATTTATAGCAAGATGTTGGATATACATAAAGTGACACAAAAAAAATGAAGATAAAGAAAATTATATTTAACAATATTAGGGAATTTGTAATAACTCGTAAATAAAAACGTAATTCTTTTTGAATACATTTAAATTTGTTATTTAAATTGCTGATTATCAATAAATAAATAAATAAATAAATAAATATATATATATATA
>JAIPRN010000716.1:0-69242 GCA_025469175.1 Geopemphigus sp. TES_GeoC_2020
CCCCCCGAAAATGTTTAGGAAAAATTAATTTCTTACGAGACGTATATTTTTAGTCTATAATAACGAAAAACTAAAATATTTTTAAACTTCAATACACGTTATAATATAACGTGTTCGTTAAAAATTAATAATCTATTAAAGTTTTTAATGCGTCTTGTTTCGTTAGAGTCATCCGATATATTGATTTAATAATTAACCTCCCCGCCCCAGATTCAGGTCTAAGTACGTCACTGATTCCGCGAATCGCGAAGGAATTTCGGTTACGCGCCCGTCGCGAACGGGTAACGGAAAATAAACCGGCCCGCCGTCCCTGAGTTCGTTGTTAAAATCGTCTTCGGGTATATCCACAATAAACCAATTATCCTTTATTATCGGCTGTACCGGACGGGTGGTCGACCCGTCTGGTATCCTGGTGCCGGTTACGTTACGATTCGATTGCGTGCGCCCGTCACCGGGTAAAAACGGACGGTAGCCGGGACGCTTCTGGTCCCCTAATTGGCGGAACGTATCGGGTAAAAATTGATTCGCGAAAACGAACTGGTGTCGGCCGTCGGTCCAGAGGGCACACGGACAAGACGGGTGTCTCGACCGCACGCTCGTCATTGGCCGTCAACGACGTCAACGACACAAAACTAACGAAATTCGGGGGAACTCTGTACCAGGATCCCAGCGGTGAATCGACACGCCACCGTCGTTGTCGTCGTCGTCGTCGCCGCCACCACCGACATCAAAACGACGGTCCCGACAAACACGAAAATACGCGGGCGATGTTAAAAAATCATTAGATAGATTACCGGGTCGTCGTTATGTGCTCTTTGTGAGATGGATGTGGAGGGGGGGCACTACTTACCGACCGGTTTAATTGGGCGTTTTTTTTTTTTATCTATAATTTCCTTGTACGACAATGTGTACGACGATATCCGCGTACGGAAAAACGAATTCGAACGATAAATTCTCGTCAACGAAACGGTTCGTATTTACGGTACATTGGGCCGTTAAACTATTTCGCCTTTGCAAATTCGCATTTTGCCACACGCGCATCGACTGCACGTTTCGGGTACACAATTGTTGCCGATTACTTACGCGTTTCAAATCGATCGTACTCACTACTCGTTATATTATTTGTCAGCGTATATTGCGAAAAATATTCGCGTTTCCCGAACCTTTCGGAAATATCAAAAATAAAAACAAACTCTGTTCGGAAAGAAAGCCCCTAAACAATTACCTGGTCCTTAAGGATCGAGGACATCATTGGTACGCTCCTTTATACGTCATTATTAATAAAAGGTCGTTTTTATATATAAATATATGCGGGAGCAAACGCAAGGACGGGTTTTGGGAGTTCAAACTCCTCACTCCTCCCCTCCCCTCTCCGAAATATCGGAAAAGATTTTAAAAATAGTTAAACCGAACCTGATAATTTAATGGTTATTAAATACGAAATTCCCGACGAAACGAACAAATAAAATACGTAGGTTAATTTGTAATTAAGTATAATATTCTTTACATTTTTCCAAACCCTTGCCCCCCACCGAAATGTTTTTCTACGTTAATTCATGAGTATACGCGAATACAAGTGCCTGGATTTTCAAATTACACATTAGTTGGAACGTCTGTCTTTGGATCTATGTCGTCTTAACAAATAATATTCCAATAGTTTTTACTTCTCGGTAATCATAGTTCGACCGTTTATGTTTCGATGGAATGTTTCGAATAATGAATACTATTTAAAAAACTTCAAAAATTGTACAGAAAATACATCACGTTGGTGCACGTCCAAACGAAATATTAATCAGATGAATTTAAATGTCCGTAAAGTAAATTTTTCAATAAGCCGTATTCAATATTTTTTGAAATTGACTCGATTTTATTATTTCGAATTATAATTTAATACGCGTGTATATTTGAAATAACAATGGTTTACAACTGGCATTGTTAACGACGGTTGGATTTTTACCGCTTACAAGTAGTACGAAAATTACGGTTCCTTCGTTTCCCAAAGTTATTTTCTGTTCCTTAGATCAACAAATTTACCCTCTCCACTTCTTCACATACTAGATACTAAACTATTTTGCTTTTACTCATTATAAAATTGTACTTGACTTACTGCATAGTCGATGAAAATATGGCGAAAACAAATTCAACACGGTAAATGTATATTTATATGTATGACTACTTACGGGCTTAATATTTAAACGTATATATGTTTGCAAATTCGCCAATAATGCGTTGAAAGTTGACTATCGACGATGATTTCAATTCGATACACTTTTGGCCAGGGAATCCAACCAATCCTCACCAATACTAGATCTCAAATACGTTTTAATACATTTGAAACACGAAAACGAGTTTTAAAATTCCAAATTCTTAATATTTAATTCGATTAAACTATCGAGTAGACTGTTTTTACCTGTTTTCAATTTCACAGAAGTGAAAAATGTCTAAAGTTTCGCTACTGTTTTTGTTATAACCACTTTGATATTTTTTTCGCTCTTCCTACAGCTGTTTGAATTTTGCGTCACTTATCCTAAATCTGCCGTTACTTATTTTAAGTGTATTTATAATCTTGAAAAATTATATTATAACGTACACGTTGAATACTTATATAATTCCAAATAAAAATTAAATTGGAAAATTATAATAATTATTAGTTTTAAAATTATATATGGAATATTAGTTATTTATATATAACGAATTACTATTCAATATTTTTATATTTTTGTTTTTAAGTAGAGATACTTAAATTAACAAAATTAATTATCAAATTGTAATTTCCTCGAACTTTGATCCTCATAAATCCATTAAATTAATCGAATGATTTTATTACATTTTGAATAAAGCGATGAAGAAATTAGCTTAATGGTTTTACAAAGATGTATTTTCAATATTATTAAAGCGATAAAAATATTAAACGCTAGCAAAGTTTTTACTATAGTATTTTTATAGTTTGGAAATATTTAAACAAAGACGATTCTAAAGAAGTTTTTTTTTAATCTCTTTCTCTCTCTCTCTCTCTCTACTGCTCAACCGATTTTCATGAAATTTGTTATATAGGGATTTTTAGGTACAATCAGTGTTTTGATGGCATCTATTTTGCTCAGTGTTGATAACGCGATCGAATGCGCGTGTATTAATTATTTATTATTACAATACGTTGTTACGGTAGCAAAATTATTAGTATTAAATATGTTAAGCATCGGTGAAAAATGACACGTTTAACAGAATTAAATTGTATCAAATACAAACAACGACCTTTTGATTCGTATAAAACGTAATAAGCGAGGTTGATTTAATTGCCAGTCACGTCACCAAGCACATACTTTCGCTGTCAAATTGATTACACCACTCAAACCAACAAACGAATAATGGAGCTGTATCTTAGGCACGAGAAAAAACGGTACGACGAACTTCAGAAACAGATGAGCGAAGGAAAGCAAGACTACTGGAAACTAAGTACGCACTGCTCAAGTCCCGTTCGTCTGAAACAGACAAGCATCTGGAAGTGAAATTGAAAACCGTTCGAGTACACGCTGCTCGATCCATAGGAACACTGCACGTTGATTTGGCGTATGTCATTACGACGCTAATTATGATTACAGTCTTCGTTCAATTACGGCCATTGGAAAAATGGATAATTTATACTTGTACTGTAGACCCTCAAATTGTGTATCAAAAAACGGTTGAATAAAGAAAATTAAAACGCTAACTCTTTCTTTGAATGGCATTACAACGCACGACGGGTTATGCATTATGTAATTTAATATTCTTGTTTAAACATAAAAATCCGTCCGTACCTTATGCATTTACTTTACGTTAATTTTTTATTCAAAAATAAATGGTCATTACTTATTGTATTTATTGTAACGATTACTATAAATCAACGATAATAACAATATATAAATACAAACATCTTATCTTTGTTTCATATCATATTCGTTTTTGTTATTCTATTATTTGGTGTTTAAATAAAATATTTATCAACTTGTACACATTATCACAATTAGAAGGAGGGAGGCAATAGAGGAATTTAGCTACACCAGGTTTTCATCTAATTTTTCTCTTTCAAAAATTGTTTGTCTCTTCTAAACCTAGAATATCCAGAATTTTAATTAAATATTTTAAACGTAATTTTCAAATAATATTATTCTGTTATGATTCATGTATTGAGCATACAGAACATTTTCATTCTTACAGAAAGAAACGAATCCAAACATATTTAAGGTATTTCAGATAACATTAACAATTACGACCAATTAAAATAAACGATTTTAAAACCGTAATATCATATTTAGAAGAATTACAAATGTTTTCAGCTATAATTTAAAATTCAAAGTTATTAATGACAAAAGACAAGAATGTGTTATACATCTTGTTCTTAGTAACAAAAAACCGTTAAAAATTACAAATTATTTTTTTTAATTATAAAAAATGTAATACGTAATATGGTTTTTTTAAAAATTCTTAGTATTACATATACAGATAACATTTTAAAATTTAAATTCGTATGTTATAATTCTAAAGTATAAATTTACGTCGCACGAAATATTTATCTGAAACATAGTTTTTTTTAATACGCATATAGGTTCTTGAAGCTTTAGTTTTTTTCGTCCTCTCTATAATGGAAAACTCTTTATAATGGAGATTTATTAGTCCCAAGCGATTCCGTTATAGAGAGGTTTTACTGTATATATAATTAGGATATTATAGAAGAATTACTTATACAAAAATGAGAGATATGATTAATATATTTTAAATACTTAAACGTACAATTTAATAATAGCTGTGAATAATTTAAGTAATTTGAGTTCCGAAGTTTGGCGAAGAAAAAAAATATAGTAAATAACTATTATTTTAGCACTCCTAAAAATTTAAGATTATTTATTCGTAGATGTATGTATATATATATATTTCTTGAGTGTATAATGTTAGTATTCGTATAACTGTTAAACAGTTTAATAGATTGAAATCAAATTTAAACAACATATTTGAATATTCGAGACGGTGGTTTATAACTTTGTTTGGAATCGCTATGTAACGGCATACTAGGTATTAATAATTTAATGTTACGGTAATGTAAACATAGTTTAAAATACAGAATATGATATAACATTCGAAATTTTGGATTAAATTTACCATCAAATCTTTATTACTAATGCCCGATGAAAACCCGAAATTTCGACAAATTTATTTTGCGGACGACGAAAAAGAAAAAGTAAATACAAGATGCGACTATAATGACATTGAAGAACAATCAGTGAATAGAGAAATACTGAGTTGATTGGAAATATTTCTAATGAAAAACCCAGTTAGTAAAATATTTAAATATATGTCAAACAGATTACAAAATGACAATTATATGGACGTTATTAAATTAAACAATGTACCAGTCTGATAACACGCTTGACGATTTAACGCCCCAATAGTAAATGAAGTTTCTATTGTAATAGTTAGATATTGAAACGTTATAAACTATTACAGACACGTATCGCTCATACTATGCTTTACAAAATCCGTAAATTCTTTTGGATAGTGAAGATGGCTGTCAAATCAATATTAAACAACAAAATTCAATAACGGATACACATTTTTCGTTCTTTTTCCAATTCAAATAGCAAAAATTGAATAAAATACATTTGAATATATTCGAATATATATTAATTACGGGCGAAGAAACAAATTAAAATGTAAGCGCGAAGAATTATTCCTCACGTCGATTAATGATCCGACTAAATGAAGACAATCATATTTCAAAATGCCGTCAATTATTTCATCAATACGTCGTGAATATGTACGTAAAAATAGAAAAGGAACGATTGCGGTATATCAGATTTAATCAAGCGAAACTGAAGTGCAAAATAGTATATACATTTACAAGTCGCTGTTAATAATAATATTGATGAAATTTGAATACCAACGATATCGGAAATTTTTTTATGTTTCCATCTTCGTACATTGTCAATCGACGTCATGTGCGAGAATACATACAAGACACAATGACTCGTACATGCTTATGGACGATTAGACGTATTTATCACGTTCACTTCCAATCCAAATTGGGGTGAAATACAAAAATTGTTACTGCCTGGGCAAACATCAATTACGATATTACAGCATGTGTATTTAAATAAAAATTTAAATCTTTGATTAATTTCATAGCGAAATTCCGTGTATTCGGTGAAATACGTCGTTGAGTGGCAAATTCTATTGAGTGGCAAAAACGAAGTGTAATGATATCTACAGATATCATAATTAAAAGAACTAATGCCATAATCATGTTTCGATATAATTTGATGTAATAATGTATTGAAAGATGACACTTGCGTAAATATTAGAACGACGCTTGAACTTTTCGGAATACCGACCATATTTTAATAAAGTATCAACAATAATCTCATATAACGCGCAAAAAAGGGGCTGAGTCGCAATTCCACGATAACAACAGAATTAACACATTCTGTTTAAATAAAAAATTTTACAATAATTATACAGCTATATAAAAAATATATCATAAAATATCGAAAAACAATAAACCCGGTACACCACGATAATTACAATCAACATACAAAAAACGCAAGACACAAAATACCGATTTTGATGAAATTTAATACGAGTCGGTCGCCATGTCGCAATAATATAGCCGGACGACTCGGCTATAAAACACAGAAATTACACCCTAGAGTCAGTTAGAGCAGTTAGTAAACGGGTCGTTCAGCCATTAGACCGTCTGTCCATCGGTAAACCACCAGCTCTCGGTATCACCAGATGACGTCTGTTTCTCCACGGGGATAGACAACTCTCATCTTCAACAGAATATGAGTGTACTCCAACCACAAGTCACCATGTAGCAGAAATCGGTATTCTGAGGATCAAGAGCTGTTCTCTACACCAGGATTTCTACGTCTTGCCTCGTTTTTATTGTCGGTGAATTTGCATTAGCGAACTCGCCGTCCCAACCTTTTTCTCAGTTAACTTTTAAATTCATTCAAATCGATAAGACCGGATGGTAAGTGATTTGATAATTAACAACAACATTCCTAAATAATTCTCGAACTCACGTACCCGAAAACAAATCTACGTAATAACGTATTAAAAGTCAAACACATTCCCCACTCATGCCTAACACCCGCATATAGGGCGTTTCTATATATTTTTTCCCCTTTTCCTATCATTTTCGTTTTATTTTTATTTTTGAATTATTACACGAAATTTGCCACTTGCCCACATTTTAATGGAGGAAAATGGAGGGCACGCGTTTTTATCGAAAAAGAGAAATAGTGAAGTAAATATAGTGAATAGATGGGTAGTGCCATATTCTCTTTTATTATCGAAACATATAAAGAGTATTTACTCGTAAATGTAGAGTTTTGCAATTTTGTAAAATCAATGAAACACATTTACAATCGTCAAAACGACAAATCAAATTAATTGAAAAAAATTAACTAAAAATATGTAATTGAGAAAAAATAATCAACGATTACGTTAATTAAATTTCAAAAAATGTTTTTAACGCAAACAAGTAAATTAGTATTTTTCGCAACTTTACTATATATTAACTATGTAATATTCGTAAGATTAATACTAAACTAGGTGTACATTATTCGTTCGTGAATAAATAATAATGATTTTTAGGTATTTAAAACGTAAATTGTAGAGATTCTTTTCTTTATGTACTTAATATGTTGTCGAATTATTATTATTGATATGAATAATAAATGCGTGAGGCGACTAATACACAATATTAAAATAAATATTATCATGGTGTTCGTAATAATTATCGTCTAAAATACGAAGATTGTTCTGTAGATTGTATTTTATCTACTAGCGGAGAAGAATTAAGATATACTTGAAGATTGGCGAGAGAATGGGGAGGCATTTATCTCATAACTTTTAACGTTACAAAAATGTTCAATAGTATACGATAAGTTACGGTTAAAAATCAAAATCGAACAGACCTCAGAAATACTTATCGCGAAATGACGGACATCATACGGACAAATCTGTAAATTTGAGTATTTCATAATACGACGTGTTCCAAGATGATCACCCGCTTTCAAAAAAATCATATTTATTGCAATATTTGATTAAACTGGTTAGGATACGTTTTACTAGTTAATGGATTACATTAAATTTTAATTACAGTAATTACAAATGTTCAATGTGTCCCCACTTACTTGCGCGACACACATCTAAGTGATAATCAAATTCCTCATAAACTTGTTGAAGCATGTCGACTGTAATTATATAGACTGCGTTGCAACACGACATATTAATTCGTCTAGCGCATTGGAAGGGGAAGTACATAAACGGCATTTTTGTAACAACGACAAAATGTAGCGTTATTAGCGACCGATCTATCGCTTATCGTAGAAAAATTTGCGAACTTCTAGAGACCAATGTGGTGGTGCCCCATCTCGTTGCAAGATGAAATCATCACCGTCGGCTTCCGGTTGTAGGAATAGCCAATCATAAATCATTTGTAAGTATGAAGTTCCTGTAACTGTGTTCCCGTTAGAGAAAAATAGTCCGTGAATTTTCTCTCTGAAAACGGCACAGAAAGCGTTGGTTTTTGGTGAATTCTTTTCATGTTCAAACAATTCCTGTGGATTCTTTTGGAACGCCCTGAGCTGATGGAGATCCAATGTTAAACTGTCGTCGAAAATGAACGTGTACAGTGACGATGACGGACACGCATAACTCAAAGCGGAGCATACGAAACGCCTTTTATCGCTGGAGCAACATATGAACGAATGAAATCACGCCGTTCGGCTAAGGTGCACTTTATCGGAACTTATCGATAAAGACTCGATAACACCACAATATCAGATGGTTGGTGTTTCGTTTACCACAATTCTCAGGCACAAGATTTATAACCTACTAAAATGGAACGAATCATTTTAGAACACTTCGTATAAAACCGTTTGTTATCATAATAAAAAATTGTAAAATTAATAAATATTGTAACTTTCGAGGCGATTGGAGGAACGTTTTACGTATAAATAAATATATATATATTTATGTTATTCAACAATACGAGGCGTGCCTATCATAAAAAAAAAATCCTCATTCAATATTATATTTTACGTTGTATTTTGTCATTTACTTACCACCATCACTCTTACGCACACACAACGGTCGATATTGCGAGTTTTTCGCAATAGACAGTCCGTGATGTCGCTTATTTTAATAAAAAAAAATCGCCTGTTATTGAATAACCCGTTGTCTAAAACACGCCTATATTGGTTTTTTCTTTTTTCGTTTTCAATACGTTTCTTTATAATAAACACGGAGTAGACATCGCTCTATGTCCCCGAAGACGTTTTGTCTTTAGCGATATACACGGACGGTTGCGTTTCATCCCAAAGCGTGGCCCCACCATGTATAATATAATATATTACGCAATATACGCACGTCTTTATATTATTTAAAAACGTTTTCTTTCGTGACCAATTGTAACTGTGATGGCCGGTAAAATTGTCGATTTTTCGTCGATAGTTTGTTTCTTATTTGAAATGGAAGAGAAACAAATAAAAGATCAAATCCTCGTCGCTCCGCCTAAAATAATCTCGGGCTCGGTGTTGGCGACTCACCAATGCCGTATACGTAGGAACGTCACACACAGCCCACCGGGAAACGATTGGTCGCCACTTATGTCAGTTTAAATGGGATTCTCATTTTACAAAATATTGTCACCAGCAATACAGGTTTACGAAATAACTATAATAGTACGACTTTTTTCCATTATACGCTCATGACTTTGTCAAAAATATATATATATATTTAAATAAATATATATATATTTTTAATTAACATCGGTTTCGTCGTATTTTTACATTATCAATATTTCCTAATTAAATTATATTAATACAATAAACTATACAAACCGCGAAATACTCGCATAATACGCATACGTTTTACAGATTCGTTGAATAATTAATTAAATATTTTTTCCGTATACATACTACCCTTATTATGATATACGGACATTTTTGTAGCGATAATTTATAATCGTGCTCGATTAATTTTTTTAAATAATACATTTTCTTGTACGTATCACGATGTGCCCCTTTCCCTCCCCGAGTATTTCTGGTATTGTCCGATTTCGAATTTTGCCCCCGACGTATACGAACCATTGAATCTTCCAGGGTAAGATTATACCGACAATAATATAAAATATCCCGTATATGAATTGAATTTTCATATATACGGTTAAAAACAATACAAATAAAACGATTTGTATTTATGAGCGTATATTTGTTTACGAAGCACTCTTTTTTTCATTTCATTAATGAGTTTCCAAAGTTTAAAAAGGATTTCATTTACCATATGATGCGTATAACGGTAATATTTTGCATACGGAACTTCGGAAATCGTTACGTTAAAACTTATTAGTTTTTCTTTCTTTTTTTTTTAATAAAAAAAAAACCAAATGATAATGAACACGAGGTGCATTATATTTTTTAATCCTACGACTTCCCCCTTATACACGTCGCTGTTTTTCAATGCATTACGTCATTGCCGACGATATTGCCATTTACGGAATGAAAATCATTCACAATCGGTAACGTATCCGGGATTTTCTTTTAAGGGGATGTAACTATATATCATATATAGTACGAGATTAAATATCGACAACGGTTGTATAAGTATTAACGTTTGACGTAATGCGTTTTACGAATTGCGCGACCAACCGGAAAGAATTAAACTATCGTTTAATAATTGCCAACCGCCTTTACTTTTCCGTCACAAAGATGTCAATCAATAACACATTATCGTTTATTTCTATATTTGTGTTAATGAATATACATATACTACGTATTCGTTTATTATAATACGATTCAGACGCGGTAGGCTACAATTCTCTCGTGGAAATGGATAAATTATTAATATTCCATACACTTACGCAACATTCGTTATAATTGATGTCAAATATACGTTCGAACTATATAGACTACCAAAATACGACGTTAAATTATATCGTGATATATTTAATCGAATCGATCGGATACTATAATATTATAATATCGAATAGGTATTCAATAATTAAAGGTCAGTTTCAGATAAATTACGTTATTTGTAGATATTAAATAGTTATTAATTACGTACCAAAATTGATCGATGTTTTAAATCGTTAAAATCAAATACCTTAAAATATATACACTAGGAGTTGAATGGTAATCATTCTATACTACTATAAGAGTGTTATAAAACGCGATCGTTTATAAACATTTTTATAATTAATAAATAATAAGATAGGTATTAAGACATTAAGTACACCTACAAACGTTTGTTTTAATCGTCAATAAAGATTATATAAATGCAAATTCGTTTCGATTAAAACAAATTAAACGTCTTTGTTTTGGAGTTGTAAATATTTTTATCGAATTTTTAACGGTTTAATTATATTCGCTAAATAAATATAATAACCGAATTCGTGTACTAAGTATAGTTATAACTTTTAAAAACAATCTATAAATATATAAATGTATTGTTCAACGTAGTAGTATATCACGTGTATGAAATTTAAGTTCAATTTTGTGTTACGTACTAGCTATTATTTGTCTGAAACTTAGAAATATTATCGATATGTTATCAACGACATTTGGAGTACGCTTTTATTGGAATTGGCTGAAAATCGGTTATCAATTTAACTTAAACAGAACTTCGAATAATAATTGATTAATCTGTGATATTGTATTTAAACACGCGAAACAAATGAATTCAGCCGTTAGCATTTTAAAATAAACAATAAAATAACGATATTGATAAACAGCTAAGCGGAGTATACAATTTTCTTTACAATTCATGATATACAAACACGTGACCTTTATTTCCGATACATCTTTATTTTTGTGTCGTTTATATTTTCTTAATGTACAGCCACATAAACGTAATAACTAATAATACAAATATGTCGTGGAATATATAGTCACTAAATTCATATTCATAAACACGTCGGGTAGACACACCTTGCGCAGTACGAATATAGAAATTGTGGGAAATACGAAATGTGATACATGCGAGGTATTTGGGTTAGATTCTACACGAGCGATTTATTAGTTTAACGGATATAACGTACGTTTTATTTTCTAATGAATTTTCTCGTAAAACCTATAAATGTTGAACAACCGACGAAAAGTTAAAATTGAACAAAAACACAAAAAAAAAAAACGTACGCGCAAAACGAATCATCGTCGAATGATATATGCATCCTAGTAGGAAATCGTTCGGAAAAACTGTGAAAATGTGGAGGCTACAAGAAGCCCGAGAACCTAAACGGGCGTGTTTTTCGCTCTTGTTGCCGGAGGAAAACCGGCACGAATCCGTAGCGCAATGTTCATAATGTTTGGAGTGTATCAATTTATGGTCGAAAATCGTCGGCGGCGGTGCGTTATTACGGAATCGACGACGGTAGTAGATCTACTAACTAACACGGAAAAGCAACACGAACGCGGTAGGGACGAAAAACATTAATTACGGGACCAAGAGAGATTGGCGCGAAAAATCGGCGTCACTGTCGACGTGTTGCGTCTGCAGCCCTGGTATCCGCGCCTACCGAGTCTACCTTCGTAAAAAAAAAAGTATCCGGGATGGAAAACGGGAATTGGACCGTGTGAGAGAAAACGAAGGCGGCGGCGGCAGTAGGCCGTGGAAACGACAACCGGAAATAATAGGAAAAACAACGACGGCGGAGAACGCGGCCGGTTTATTTATTTTTATTTATTCGTCGCGGTAATTCGGAATCGGCCGGGGCCGCGACTTATTCTGCACAGGCGTTCGCGACGTGCACACGACTACTACTACGATAGCAGCGATAAAATTTCCCTCGGATTTTCAAAAACCCAAGATCGCCCGTACGAAATGCATACCGCTCGATCCGATACCAGGACCGCATATAAATCGTGCACGGCCGGTCGACCACCGGTGAGAGTCGACGGGCGCGACCCACGTGGGCCAACTCTCTCGAGTTGCGTTGTGTCGGCGAACGCGTACACACCGTACCAGGATCGCATCGTCTCGCTTGCTGCCCGTACGTCGCGCCTTTTACGCCCAACTATTGGGCGACCTTCGCGCGCGGATGTGTGGCTGGGCGGACGTGTACCGGATTCGCGTATTCCTCCGAAATTTATATTCCGCGTTTTTCTTTTTTTACCGTTTCGCGACGTCAACGCACCATCCGTTCGCTCGCTCGTGGACGTTACGTACTCAAGTCCCGGCAGTACTATCCTATTTAAAATACGATAATAAACTTCAAATTGGTTCGAAATAAGTGAGCGATTCTTTTATATATAATATATATATATATATAACTCGCGATATAAAACGACGACAAAATTACATTTATACGTAACATAAATATTATAATAACTGTTAGAATTTGTTACTAAATACGTTTTAAATTTATTTTACAAAAATATGAACCGAATTGAAATAAATTTCAAAGCGAATTTTACAATTTTGTCATAATTCCATAATTATAATTCAAGTTTTGCTATACGATGTTTTTTGAACGTCAATTTAATTCTTATTCCTAGACGTATACGTGAGTGTAAAGTATGTAGTGTATGAAATTTGTAAAAGACCTATTGGTCGGCCAATACATTTTTTTTCTGTAAACAAAATGTTCACAACGACAAATAAAAGTAAGCAGTTCCGTGTATGAATACGAATGTGTATCAATACGCTTGTGTAATTATTAAGCCCTTAAAGTTGTTTTTGAAGTTTTGGTTCAAATTTCCCAAAGTTATCGAAGAACATAAGGCAGTTTAGCTTAGGAAATTGAAATCCAGTTATTATGTATTTTTAAAATATTGTTATTATTCCTCCGCAAATTGGATAATTAATAATTAATATAAATTTATTGTGTATCGCGGTAATATCAAAAAAATGTGTCCTATGGTTTGACATTTAAGAAGTTGGAAACCCTATTTGATAATTTTGGTTATTAAGTTAAAGAGTTTTCAATCAATTCCATATCAAATAATTCCAATTTTTCTGTAATAAAATACTTAATTGAATAAAATTTTGTATCGGACATTTTCATTAATTGTAAAAAAAGGAAAGTAGAATTTTGTAAAAGATTGTTACCGCTATTTATAATTAAATTGATTCGCACTAAAATGGGCCGGTGTAAACTTGTGTCGCGTTTGAAATTAAATTCTGTGCACGCCCATGTGCTTATTGAACAGATCAATAAAAATTTTGAATATCGGTAATTTATAAAATTACGTACATTAATAAAATTATCGTACGAGAATACTCGACGATTATTCATTTAAGTATGTTGAAGTTTCCAGTAAATAACATCATAAGTCCACCGGGTGAAAGTTTGATTTTGTTTTCTCCAGCCAAATTTTCAATTTTACCGGTACGATTTTCCATAATTTTTAATACAAGAACGTGATTAATGTTAAGAGGAACATACGTTAACATACGATACTCAATAATAATTTATAAATCGACATTTTTTCTTTTGATAAACTATAAACCACGCATACATAATTCGAATATAGTTTTGTCTGGTTGGAGGATCGGACTGTGATCATCTGCATGCTGCGTCCGAAAAAGCACGGTGAACGATGGCGGCTCCCAAGTGGCCTAATCCCTAACGTCAGTGGTCCGCGCGAGGCCACGAGACGTTTACTCGCGAGCGTCGCATAATCCGTATTGCTGCCCTATTTTCGAGCCGTGACCGAAGGAACGTCGCCACAATGGCCATGGTGCAGCTACGGGTAGTTATCCGAAGAGTGTACGCGCGCCGCACGGTAACCGATACCGCGGTCATGGTCGTCGCAAAGACGCCTCTCGCCTCCCTCCCCACGTCTCACCGGCCTGATGGCCCTCGAACGCTACAATGCGTTTGAGACTAGGAGGAGGACGTGTACCGACAGCGGCCGAGGCACCAACGCCGGGTACTTGGACAACGTACCGACGGGCCGGTGTTTGATCTTTCCTCACTGAAAGAGACGACGATGGTCGAGTGGACGAGCAGGGTGGCTCTCGCGAGACAATGGATGCGAAAGTTGACCTTCCCGGACTCGTGGATCGCAGTGACCCGTTTCGCGGACGTCATTTTCACGACCGAGGACGTGGCCGAGCGTAAGGGACAAGCTTTGCATTGTGATCGCGTGATCACGGAAGGCAGAGAGAGAGCGGGTACGAGGTCGCGGCCCATAGGTTATTCATTTTCGTTTATTATTTTGTAAAAGATGATTGGCAGGTGTACGTTTTGCCATCACCCTAAAAAACAGTGGTATTGTATATAGGGCTGTGACGGGTGATTATCCCGTCACATCTTTTAATGGATGTACGTTTATCGTAATTATTAAGTAAACAGTGGCGATCCATTCCCCCGCAATTATATCTTAGGACTTCTGGGAACAGTAGGTGTATTGCCGATTTAATAAGAAGTATAATTTTGTTCGAACAACTAAATCACGTATTAAAATATATATTTTTTTTATCAAAATATATACTGATATCAAAGTCTATACATGTATAAATATAACAAACTGATGACAATTTCTCGTCAAGAATATATTATAATATTTTTTACAATTCTACATACTATTATATATATGTATGTATGTATGTATGCGTGTGGGTGTACTTTATAATATGAATTTCCAATGTAATTCAACCTGCTGGTCTACTTAGCACAACAAGTAGTTGTTAGATTTAAAAAAAATATCGTTACACTTAACGTCAAAAAGTGTTAGGTTCAAAGATCAATATACTTTTCCTCGTCCACCACTGAAGTACCTAAAAATTAGGCTGCTGAACGTTATTTAACGTCAATACATACATCTCTATGAACGAAATTTGAACACATATCGAACGTTTTCTTTCCCTTGTGTCAGCAATATTTACTTACGTAATAAACACGAGAATAATTTTCAAAAAATATATCAAAATATAACTTTATAATTTTACTTCGCATTGCCTATTGTCAATTGCAAAGCGACAAGAACAAACGCAAATTTAGACGAAAAATCAGAAAAATATCGCCTCTTCCAGAAAAACTTAATCCGTTTGTTTCGTTTAACCCAATCAAGTAACCAAAAGAACATATTTGTTATCAGGTTTGTTACTTGTTTTCTAAATGATGTGAAATTAATAGAAAAAAAAAATTAAGTAACGCACTTTGATAGTTATTAATTTGTAATTATTGTCTAGTTAAAAACGAATAGCTGTAACATTATAAATTCTAATGTTAGACGCCTAGCACGTAATAATATTTAGTGGACTCCCCCCCCCCCCGGTAATCCGACAAAAGTTCGCAGGGCGGTGTGGGGCTATCGAATTTGTCGGATTATAGAGTACTGCCTAAGACCCACAATAGACCGGAATTTTTTGAAAGAAAGTAACTGTAATCCGACAAATTACAAATCAAAGATTCTATTCGAACTACAAATCATACTACTTTTATGTATAATCAACAGTGATCGGCATGTCGGATTACAGGGGGGCGCCGGATTAGAGAGGGGCCGGGTTACCGAGGGTCTGTTGTAATGTTGATGGAATAATAAAAATTAAATTTGAAAATTGTAAAGAAAAAAGAAAATATAAATTAATATCCGTAATAACGAAACGATTTAATATAAATATTAATTAATAAGATCGAGTATTAAATAAAAAACGAAAAATAATACGATCGTCGTATTCGTTTGTTTATCGCCGGTTTCGGTTAGAAAGTCGTTATCGGTGTATTAATCGAAAAAGAAACGTTTTAAATAAAAATAAACGGTATAATAACGAACAACGGGGAACGATTTAAAATACGAAATTCGCGATTATCGGCCGGCCGGGTTCGTTAATATTCGTTTATTCAGCCAATTGTCGTGGGGGGGGGCGGATTTTAGGTTAATTAATAGGCCGAACCGGCTAGTGTAGACGTGAATGAGAATGTACGATATTCGTTCGTTCGCGACGAACTGGCCAGATACGTGCGTGCCGGACGAAAATACTCGGCACGTGTTTAACGGAGACAACGCTGCTGGATACGAATCGGGAAAGTCGTACGGCACGAAACGGATCGTTTCCGGAACGTTTTAAACGTCGGCTGCCGTACGGGAACGTTGCGCGTTTGGAAAACGAACAACGACGAGCGCGGGAGTTACGGCGGAGAAAGCGTCGTCGCGCCAACGGCATTTTCGCGACGTTTGTTTCGGCGGTAGGGTGGATGGGGGCTCGGGTTTTTTTCCCCGTTTTCTGTTCATCGCGTCCAGTTTTTCTTCTTCGACAACGAGGAAGCGACGTACCAGAGTCGCATACGGCGCGCCGCATTTCCCGTGGACGTCGCTCGCCGAACCGTCGGCATCGACCGCGCTAGTAACGGGCGCCGCGGCTGCGGTCCTGGTACCGGCGCTGTGCCACACGAAGCGTCGTCGTTCGGTTCCGACGTTGGTGTTTTCCGACAGCCGTCGCCTACAACCCATTCGCGTTCGAATGATTTTCTTCGTTACTTTCACTACATACTTCGTACTTTCGCGAAACGAATTTCATAACATCGAACGGTGGACGAAAGTTTCGTGTTACAACATATTCGTGTTATTTCGTCGATTTTGTAGCGCGCGTTGTAAACAGAGAAAATCGCTTACTTTTTTCAAACAAACTCGAAACGCGACCGTAGTTTTTATTTTTCACGTCCCGCAAATACACGTACACAATTTCGGACGACGCGTTCGTTTTATATTAATTATTCGGTACCACGTTTAGGCGAATTTTACGAAAATGTCAACGTTTAATTATCAGAGAACCTAACATTCTGCCTGAGTCGGAAATAAATTCGAATAAACTTTTTATTTACGATCGATTTTTATTTACGAAATGACGAGCAAATGTCACCGTTAAATTGTTCAAACGTTTATATTTAAATCGAACGATATTGTATAATTGTCGGTTTTTTAACGGTATTAATAAATAATCATCGGTAGGTCAATTTTTGTTTGTATCGATATTGGAAATTGAAAACTTTTAAGCGGCATGTACACACTGAAATATCAAGCAATACTCGTATAATCGGATACCTTAGTTTAATCGTTGAATTTCCTTTATCTAATACTTTTAAACGAGCAATTCTTGTATATATATATAATCTGAATCTCGAAAATGGCTCCAACTATTTTCATGAAATTTAGTATGCAGGGGGTTTCGAGGGCGATAAATCGATCTAGCTAGGTTACATTTTTACTTTTTCACTTTTTGTTATATAAACGTCGATAGCGAAAAAAATTCGTTCGAACGGTTAAAATCGTCGTAGAAATTCCAACTTTATATCAAATATGCGTACGGCGATAATCTCGCGTTTGGTGTAATTAGATTTACAATATAAATTTAATGGCGGTCGTGAGAGCACTTTTTCAAAATTCGTAGTTTTTTTTACTTTTTTGACGGGTTTCAATCGTTTATGACCCTCGAATCGGGACTCATATTCAAGATATCGACGAGACGAATTCAATAACGTAAACAAAACGCAAATCCGTTGAATATTGGCCGAGATATGGCATATTGATTTTTCGCTATTCACCGTATAAATGTTAAAAAAGAAAAAAATCGTAGAAGACGCAAATAATGTCGTAGGGATTCGAACGTTAGACCAAATACGCGTACGGCGATGATCTTGTGTTTGGTGTAATCAGATTTACAATATAAATTTAATCACGGTCGTGAGAGCACTTTTTCGAATTTCAAACTTTTTTTTCGACCAGTTCTAATTGTCGTATACCCTCGAGAGGGGGCTCAAATTCAAGATCTCTACGAGGCAAATCCAACGACGTAAACAAAAACATACCGAGCAAAGCTCGGTCATCCGATATTTATATAAAATTATCGAAGTTGACTAACGTTACGGGTTTTGTCGCTTATTTTCCTTTTTTAATAATGGACAACCATGCTGTCGCATAAACGTATCCAGAAAGAGGCTTGTCTTTTTCAGTCTCATTACCTACCTTTTACAATCGACTTAACGACGATTTAAATTTATCCCGCGATTTGTCCACAATTACCAAACCGCCCGCGTACACTAACGATCCTATAGATGAACCCGGTAATTTTACTGCTTCTTTTTATTGGGGTGTAGGGGGAAGGGGACAAATGGTATTTGTCTTTCTCGTAACCTTCTCTAGTACTACATTGAAAAAAATGGGCGACCCGGGATCCCCTTATCCCAATGTCGCTTATATTGGGTCCATCTTTGTATTTATGTCTTTCATTTCCACAAGCGATTCCATTTGTCGCCCATAATTCGACGAAACAATAGGCGTCTTAACGATACAGTAATAATGTAACGTTAAATTTTACGTACAACATATATCGCGTCACACGCCGCGATACATTATTTAATTAAAAAAATACGCCGGTATAACGCCGTCACTCGTCTAGCTGGATAAACATTTAACGGTTATATTAATAGGGAAACGTAAACGTAGGAGTGATTTAAGTGGCGATAACAAATTACGATTGCGTGTGTGGCCGAAACGTTCGACGTGAATCACAAATTAATCGGATATCCAATTCGATGAAATAACATTCGAGACTTCGGTATTTTATTTACTCTTTATTCCCGACGGTATACCGTAATAACATTGAGCATTGTTCGAACTTGATGGTTACATAATAACGGCGGTGTTCGCGACCGAGTGGGCCACTACGATCGATGGCATAGGTCACAATCGCCCGGATAATTGCGTAACGTCCAAACGCGTCATCGGCAGCTCGACGGGTATTTTCATCCGACAATGGCCGAATATTCGCGGTGTCTGTTCCACTTTGTCGCGACATCTCGAGCCGCGTTAGCGTCGCCGCCATCGTGGTCGTCGTTCGGTGACCAGCGCGTCGTTCTACCATTTCATTCGGGACGTCGTCCTGCCCTCCTCCCCGCCCCACCGTCTGCTCTTTAGTCACGCGGTCTCTTCTCGTTCGCCGTCATATTCACCTGACGAGATCGGTCCACCTTCCTCCGGATACGACTGTCACGTGTTCGTCGCCGGGTGTTGTTTGTTATTCGTTTCCACCGAAAATCGCGGTGGGTTTGTTCGCCTTTCGCGGCCGTCGTCGTTACCGCGATTGTTACGTACGACAGACGTCAGTTGGGCGCAACGAATACACGCCATCGATCGGACATTACCGTGGTACGTGTCACCGCGATTGTTATTCGGCAGAGCGGCTCACGCCACGCGTGGTGACAACGACGACGACGGTGTTGGCCACGCGGGGGGAGGGAACGGCTTTCCTCAGGATCGGCCGCACGCGTCAGAGTCCGGCCACCGTCGTAGTTACCGGTGCCAGTGTGGGTTTTGGACGTAGTCGGTACTATTACTACCAGCACTAACTATACCTTTTTTAACGTCGTTCGTGTTCGTAATTACGTTGTGAACGCGCGCGGATTAATAATCTAATCGTACCGATTATAATAATGCTTCGCGCGTACGCGGTTTTCCTAGCCAATTCGTTCACCGCCACATTAGTCATCCGCGAAGTGCGAATCCGTATAAGCCGTTAATTATTTGCGTTGGAGTTCATTCGACGCCAACAACGTATACAGTGAATACACACTATGGAATTTGCGTCTGTTATCGAAAGTGTTTCCGGTACACCGAACAGGCAATGAGCGACAATAATATTTGTCTATACGTTCGTAAATTTTACCGAATATTGAAATTCGTGGTTACAAATTTAGCTGTACCGATAGATTATTTTATTTAACATTTTCAACCGTATATAAATTAACGGTTAATCGACCAACCGTTGCTTTTATAATTTTATTTCATTCGCTAATTCTCGTGTATAAACTGAGAAACGCTTATAAACAGTTACCAATGATAATATATTACCTGTATTTAAAATAGATTATCCAGAATGTTGAAACTAATTATTTAATTATAAACCTTCCGTTAACTAGTTGTCATACATTGGGACGTATTATAAAATATGTATCGTACTCGTTAAACATAAATGTCAGAATAACTGTTATAAGGGTATAAACAATATAGGTACTAGATGACGAATAAATAATAATCATGTGTCTGAAACTATAACAAACACTGATGAAATAATATAACCAAGTCACGAGCGAAAAATTCGACGTGTCAAATCATAGTTTCACACAAGCGCAACGTAAAATATTGACAAATAACGAACATTTTTAAAAACGTTATACCCATTGTTTAACAAGTGTTTTGTCAAACTCTCAAAAATATTATTCTTTCAATTTTTGTCATACATGATTCAACTATTAATATAATTTAATAAAAAATATGTTGTTGTTATACATAAATATGTGACTTATGAACAAAACACACAGAAAACGAATAACGCGACGTTTTCCCCTTCGTAACTATTAATTTTTTCTCTCCTTTTTTGTTTATTAGTTATTTACCTTTTATACTACCGACTATTATAATATTGTTTGTATAAGGAAATCGTAAAATTACTTGTCTATTATTAATAATATAATTTATAATATAAGACTTGAGCTGCGAGCGATTGTCTAGCTAATATTATTCGTTTTCTATCAATTTGTGTGCGCGTTTGTGTGTTGTGTCTCAATCGACTTACGTGTATAAGCATATGCGACATGAGTGTATTCGAAAATGTTAATACAATATATAAATTGTGAAATAATTTTTATTAAATTGGGTCAACACAAACGTTCCGGTAAAACCATTCTTTACAACCATAGCTATAATTCATATTTCTTTTACTGAATACGAATACAAATTTAATTCAATATACGAAATTTAAAACACCCTTAAGATCTTCGTTAAACATCAGTACAGCGTTTTGTTTGTTAATTATATTAGTTCTACACTCGCGGAATTTCGTCGTAAAAAATATGTTCACTCATAATTATTTGAAGGTAGGTATTTATTAAGGTATTTATTAAGGTATTACATATTATTATTATTCATTATTTATTAAAGTAGGTATTCGACTGATAATACTTTAAGTCGTTAACGCGAAACAAATTTTAAAAATATCGAGTTCTATGGAAATTATTTTGAACCGTTTACTATCGAATTCTTTAAGTTACACATTTGTCGCTCAATTCAAAACCTATAATATACGATTAAATTAAAACAATATGAAATTAATATTCGTAGTTATTTTGATAAAAAATTATAACGATAATGAAATGGTGAAGCGGTTTATGAGCAAATAAAAAAGTCTCCGCGTCATTATGTATTTTATTTTGCAATCATAAATGACGAAAATGGATATATTATATTCATTTTATTAGCGTTCCTGTTCGAAAAATTATTCATTTCGAGCTTTATCTATTATATATATACATTACATAATCTGACTTATAAAAAACGTATTATTATTTGTCTTTTAGCCTTTATGTATTATTTAAATATAGGTACCAATTTAATGACTTAGACTAGAACTAAACTTTGACTAGAACTTTTAATTGTCGAATAATTATTTTAAAATAATAATTAACGATCACTGTGACATTAAAGCTAGGTCATTATATTTACTTATATGTAATAACTACAGATTAATATTTGTGTTGTATGTTTACGTAACGTATTTAAACGAATTGATATCAAATATCAACGGTATTAGCGTAATAGGAAAGCTTTTCACCATTGCTGTATAATACGAGTTGAATGTTAGTAGTAAAACTTTAAATGGAAAAACAATAGTTAATATAATTAAACTTTTTGTCTAAATAAACTTAAACGTTATATCTTTCATGTGCGTTTGAAATTAATAATTAACGTAGTTGGAATATATTTTGTGCGCATATAAATTACCTCGATAGTGAACGAATTGCGGCAATGAAGATAAAATGGACTTTGATTAATATTCCACAATTTTCGTAGTCTCGAAACGAATATATTACGTTAGAAATTTTACAAAGTGCGTAATTATTGAGTGTAGTTGCTCTATTATATGAACAACGTTATATTATACGTAGTTATATGGTGTATTTTATATTTTAGTAATTGAATCGAAGCTCGAGCTGCGAATTTACCAATAGTTCAATATATAATAAAATAGCCGAACTTGTTATTATAGAAAATAAATATCATATTGATATATTTATCCACAGAAGTTTACAAACAATTTTTTAATTAATAATAAATTTAAGAATAAAATATAGTATACGATCTCATTTATTAATAAAAAATATATAATATAATCATGATTGTCCATCAATAACATAAATTATAAATTGTATACGTTATATATGTATTATATATTATATACTATCCATATATTGGGCAAAACACAGTGAATATTCTTTTAAATCTTATGACGATATTCTTAATTTAATATTCTTTTAAATTATTTTATTCGCGGATTTTATATTCGACGAAATAAATATAATTTGTGAAAATAAAAATAAATAATTTTAATGTTATTCCGCTCGAATACACAAATAAAAATATTTATTTTTATAATTTTCGATGAAAAATATAACTGCAAATATTTTCATAGTAATTTGAATTATTAGAACACCGCTGAAAATGTATTTAAAATGAACAAACGTCGCGTACAATTAAAATATATATATATATATAATATTTTAATTAAAAAAATAATATAATGAAATAATTTACCAAAGTTATTTACCGAGTAAAATAGTTGTGTTGCTTCAACTAACCGATCAGCATGATTAATACCGGAAATAAATATACTGGACATAATTTATAGAAATATCTAAGTACTTCGTTTTATAATGAAATAACTAAATGAAAAATAACTATAAAATTTAAATTCTAATACGATAAACTTTTTAAATTTGAATAAAATATTTTAATTAAATGCACATGTATATCAGATATGTTTTCTTTGATTCGGATTGATTTTGTTATAGTAAATAAGGAGACCTCGCGAAATTAGGAATACTCGTTTTATCTATTTGATTACATTTCTTACAAAAATTATAAATTTATTTCGATCGCTATTAAATATTACCTATGTTATTTTGGATTGCTAAAACGTGTAGAGTAGTCGTAAAATCAATACTAAATTTATGGTGCAAATGTATAATTTAACGTTTGTGGTCAATTATCGATTAAATAAATTTGCTACCGAAAAATAGTACTGCACGTTAGAATCAAAGCACTTATACAAAAAAAATGTACTTAGACGAAATAAAAAAAACACGCATCGTTGTAAAATATGACATATTTAATCGCTAATTAAACTAACAGTCAATACTGCTCTTGATTTGATATCGAACTATTTTATTTATCTTTCATATAGGCAAAATTAGAACATAATACGTTGATGTTCAAAATTCAATGTGGATCTTGATGTGTCCCTATGAACGAAGAATACGAACAGCAACAGCTCATTTCAGATGCCGGCTACATTGGTGCTGCCACCGTACTAAGCATTATCGGGATAGTTGGATTTCTATTCAATGCGTGCGTCATTTTCATTATGTTTAAAGATTCACAGGTAAATACGAATTCAATTTATGTAAAATTTTTCTAATTTTAAGAATATCGACAAAAATTGTGCGCATATTAATCAAACGTCTAAGTGATTTTCAGTATGGATTAAAAATATAATAACTTTTAGTCGGGCTATACGTTTTGAAAAATAAACCGAATATGTTTAGAAGTTGACATATTTTAAATTGTAGTTAAAGTAACGATCTATTTCAAAAATATAATACGATTTTAATATATTTATATTAATTTATTTTTAATATATTTCGCTGCTACTCGAATTAAAACTAATACAGTTTTAGATAGAAATATAACTAAGATTAACGTAGTAATAATTGTATCTAATATATTGTACCTTCGAATTTATATGTAAAATACCACATTATTCAAAGATTCATTTATGAATGATTATTCAACATTTCGAATTCAAATCACTCTAGTCACTAATAAAGTATCAAAATAAAAATATTCGAATTTTATTAATAATACTCGAAAAGTGTACAAAAACTTAAAATAATTAAAATTATTGAAACAAAATGATGTAATATTTCGAATATTTTACTGAAGAAATTTAAATAATTTTATATAACTACGTTATTCCTCTTAATGACAAAAAAAGTAATATTTTAAACATGGGTTATTACTATAAATTTATAGTATCAAAAATAAAATTATTAGTTTTTAAAAACTGAAACGTTACGAAGAATAATAATTGTAAAATATATAGTGAAAAGTTGGTTAATAGTTTTGTTTCAGTGTGTTCTTTAAAATATCGGTCAGTTTTCTTTAATCGTATTTTATATTATTACGAAATTTCAAAAGCCTTAAACTTTCTTTTGTTCTATTCGTCGATTGTCCGATTTTGGGAGTCATACAGTTCTATTTTTATTTTTATATACATTATAATAAACGATCAAAAGTATTATTATAATATTTCGCGCAATTTAAAGTCAATAATCAGTTCCTATTTTAGAAGATTTTCTTTATCTGTGAAATTCTACTCATATCTGTACTCCGCAATCATACATTAATGATCTGTATTTCACTCGAGATGATTTAATTATAACGAAAATTATATATGTTTACAGCTATGGACCCCACAGAACGTAATCATATTCAATTTAGCGTTATCCGATTTTGCAATATCCATATTTGGAAATCCAGTTACATTGGCTGCAGCAATTTCCAAAGGATGGATATTTGGTGAAACCATTTGTGTTATGTATGGATTCTTTATGGCGCTATTAGGTATGATTTACAATATTATTAGTATACAAATATTATTTCATTCGCACAATAATTTGTTTACGAAAAAAAAATATTTAAAAGACCGAAAATCGGTTTTGAACAAAAACAAAAATCCTACTCAATTTTCAAATATAAGAATAACCACTTTTCTTCCCAGCTCAAATGAAAACAATCTCTTTTTCATTATATAATCGACAGTGCCTGGGAACTTACTTGCGTATTACTTCCAAGATGCTGTCGTCGTTTATTTTTAAGCGAAAATATATACATGTTTATTTTGGATAGCTATAGTGAAAGTTCCCAGTTAGCATTTTCATATCTCTACACTATATAATCGTTGTTAGATTATTTTTGAGAGGCTCTATCCCATTCAATAATTGCCTTTGGCATATATTACAAATTAATTCTGCAGTACAATGTAAACTTAAGCGTCTACCCTAGCTAAGCTGCCTTACACGTTCATCATTCACTTTACTCGATAGTATTGTGCGCACCGTATCTGGAAATATCCCTTGTTTGAGGACCTGCTTTTACCAGAAGCTGTTGGACTTGGTCCGCGTCGTCAGAGAAAAAATTAATTGGGCTATCATATGTAACATCTTCCATAAAAAAGAACCCTTGTATTTATTTAAAAAAAAATCGATCCATTTATATACTACAATGTTCTAAAACTGAAACTTAACAATATTGAATAAGGTAGTGTATATTTCAGTTTGTAATTTGTATTCCGATATTTATTTCAATAGAAAAATTTATATTTATAAAAATATACACGCGAGTAATGTATTCTTTCCGCATTATTATTATTATAGATTATTATACGGTGTACTGTCATAAAACTTGTGCCAATTGTGCTTAAGTAAATTTATGTTTTCCCAAGATTTTATTCACGTTGCAATTAATAAACTGCAATTTGTTACTTTTGAATTTTTAAATATTTGTTTAAAATAAACGTTTAAATAATTAAAAAATATATATGTATTATTAATATATGTACGCTTACACATTTAAATATATAATATACGTATAATAATAAATTTAAATTCCGCAATATTACGTCGAAATTTTTTACATACTTTAAAAAATGGAACATACGATTTAAAATTCAATCGTACTATCGAAAAACAAAATGTAAACACTCCGATTATATTTATATTCCGATATTTTGATTTTTTATATAATATTGGGTTTTCAAATTCATAATTTGATATTTACCTTAAACTAGGTTCAAGTTAAACTTATTTGAAAATGTTTCAAATAAGTTTATCTTGAACGTAATATACCAAATAAATAGATTTCAAAAATTTCAAGTTATATAAGTTATTACAATACATACGCATAAGTGTATTCAAACATACGCGAATAACTTTTAATTAATTGTAAAAAATCAATTATTATTTGTACCTTATTACCTTGAACTGGTTAGGAATGGATGAGTCAATACATATGCACGTACACGCGAAAATCGATATATTTAATAAGTATTTGAAAACAGATTTAAATTCGTCGTGAGTTTAGTTAAGATAAAATTGCCTATTTTGTCGAATCAACCCTACTAATAATTACAGTATTATATAAATCTCGAAATATAAAGATTCATAATAAATATTATATATATAAATATTATATATTCATAATAAATGATTCATATTATTATTAAGTACACATCAAACGATGCGACGATTATTTGATTAAACATTATTGATTTACGGTATATTTAGTTATAATTTAAACAATTAAGTATGAGCCGAGGACGTACATTTTATATATTGATAATTTCCTTGCCCATTAAAAATAATAAAATTCTAATCCACACTTCATATTATTATAGTACAAATTTCGTTCGAATTTTATCGAAATCAGTTCGTAACTCTGTATTAGTATAAACTTCTTTATTCTACATTATAAAAAATAATTTATTCTTGAAAATAACGAAGAAAAATCGATATTTTCGATATTTTAATATTGTTTATAATGTTATGGAAAATACGTAGCCCTGCAGTTTGGTGTATCGTATAAATATCGTTTACGTCGAATGAATAAATAAAAATCGCGATATTTTTAAGATAACCTAATTATGATTGCGAGTATTCGTTTACGACATACAACCTAAATACGCATAAAATATGCAGTTTAGTTATTTATATTTTTCATATAACATCGAAAGTTTCAAAGTGATCCCTTCTAGATCTTCTAAAGAAATTTACATTTTGCGTGTTCAATACATATTTTGTGAAGCATTAAACAAACGGTTATTTTAAATAAACGAATTTTCAAACGTTTCTGTTTATTCCGTCTGCGTTATTTATAGGATGTTGAAATACATATGTTAATGTGTTATTTATAAAACAATTTAAAATGTTACGATGCCTGTTATATAAAACTATAATCTAGTACCAAGTGTTTCGACATTTTTCGTTAAATATTTTCTTTTTACTTAATTTATTAAAATACTGATTTGTAAAATATTATTCAAATCAATTCGTCAACTAATTCAATAATAATGCATCGTCACGTAACACAAATAATTATTTATAAGTAACGTGTAAAATGTACATATTAATAATTGTAACTAATAATAGTACGTTATTATATTAGTATTCAATTATCTGTCGAAGTGAATAGAATTTTCGCAGTTGACATAGTTTGACACGAACGTTCTTAATCCCAAAGATCATTGCGCAAGTTAGTTCAAAGAATTGAAACTTGTACTATTACAATACCCTAAATTAAAAAATATTATTTTTTTAATCGAACAACGTATAATATACTGCAGCAAAATATTTATACCAGATACTCATATATTGTATATATAATATAAATTTAAAAATATATGTAACACGTTATTATCATAATTTAATGATAGAGTTTCATTATGGCGTGTAATTTCTGCGTTCCACGTTTTATTATCAAAATTTCGTGTCAAATGTTGCCATTCCCTTTACGAAAATCACCTTTGACTTATAATTTCACCGAGCTTTGAAATCAGTAGGTACCCAGAAATAATCTAATTATTATTCTTGACACATACAGGCTTGAGCTATTACGATTTTAATGATTTCACTTTCATTGGCAGTATAATTTTTTATTATTTATGTAATTCCGTTGGAATATACGTATTTACAGTGATAAAATGAAACGTAGACTTTTTTTAAATGCATATGTTAGACGAGGTTAATTATATTTTTTTTATATAAAATATTGTAAATAAAAACGATGATTTCAAAAAGCGAGCCACTGAATGCTGTAGTTATCAATTCGAATCGATAACTTAATCGAGTGTTATTAATATAGTTTTATTATTAACCAAAATTTAAACTAATCGTCGCTTTTAAAAAAAAAATTCCTAGCAAAACTCGATTAATTTTTTTGTGCGGGTTTTTGACATTAAAACTTTATTGTACATTTAAAAAATTGTTTTGGCAAACGATCCAGTTTATTTGCAATTTTATGAAAAATGTCGATACATTTTTCTTACATTTAAAAAAACTAATCAAATAATAAAGAAGGAATAAATTAAAATGTTAACTAAATGTAATTTTTTACTAGCTGCAAATATCAACAAAACTCTCCTTTACACGAAAAAGCGTTCATAAAAAAGAAAATAATTGAAAAATAAAACGTATCTTTATAAAAACAATACATTATTTGCTTCGCTTGGAATGTCAAATATAAATGAGGAATAAAGCTCTTGAAAAAAAAAACTAATAATATAATAATAAATATATATTAAAACCCGTATTTTCGTAACAATATAGAATTATAAATATCAGTGTTTGTTTCAATTTGCTATAAATTTACTGTTTAAATGTTTAATTCGACCGAATAATTTACTTTTAATCGAAAAATTAATACAACAAATATACATTTAAAATTATTAATCATCGTTTTCTGTTATTTCACTCGGAAGCGCGTTATTTTTTAAGGGATCTCCATATTTCGAATATAAACAATAATTCATTTCAGTTAAATATTAAAAATATATCAAAAACCCGATTATTTATAATTATTTATTTTATCTTAAATATTTATTTATTTACAATGCACACGTTACAACTGATCAACAACATATTAAAATTTAGATTTTCTTCATAGCGTCATATGGATTCATGTGGTGGCTTATAATTCATAGAAACTCGAATTATTCAATATATTAATAATATGGAATATCAAATTATTATAATATATCATTAGTACATTTTGTATCCATATAAAATCTCTGTCTACAGTACACTTTTAAGATGACTTTACCTCCTGTAGTTCGTTGTCAATTTCGAAATATAATTTGGATTGATTTGGAGTAACCCGTGTCTGTTCTATGTTTGGTAGAAGATAAATTTCAAATGTTATTTATTGTTTGTTTAGAACGTTTTGTTATAATTTTTCCTTTTTAAAAAAAAATACGTACATATAAGTGTCACAAAATGCAAAAATTCAAATCAGCTTAATACATACTCCAAAATAGATACTCGAAAATCGAAATTAATTTTCAAAATTTAAAAATTAGATCAAATTATTGGATCATTGGAAATATGTTTATATCACGAATTCGTGTCTCGATCTAAAATACACGAAAAATAATTGTGCTGGACTCCATTATACAGTAGATGAAGCAATAAAAAAATTCAAAGCTTAATTAATATTTTATTCCTTCGAATGTAAAAAGGATACGTTTAAATAATTAAAATTCTATTCAACGATTAAACGTAATTTGATTACAATTAAGTGTTACGTTACTAATTTTACCAAATTTATTACAAAATATTGAATAGATTACTAGTAAATTCGGTAAACATAAGACTTAATAAAGAAAACAAATTAATTAACACTGGGTTATATTTATTACACATTTCGTATTAATGTATTATACTATCATTTTGTTAATACAATGTGTGCCTATTAAAATCACTTTTTGATGTGTATCCCATTAAACATTTATTTTATACGTTATATGTATTTTAAATTTTGTATAATACCGTTTAATATATATATTCGTAAATTGTTATTTAATGATTCAGACGAAAATTTTAATAACGCCACCGAATAAATAATTATATTCAATAAAATACGAAATCGTATAAAAATTAAAGAGCGTATTATTATCGTATGCGGATTTATTCGACTGGAATCACTCTGTACGTATTTGAAGATCTGAACAAAAGACTATATCGTGATTAAAACACTTTTTAATATATTTTTTACTATTTTCTATAACTATATTTTCTGAGTTTTTCTTTTATAGCTTATCAAATCACCATATAATGTTGTTTAGATTTTTATATTCTGACATTTTTATTGATGGTCTATGACCTTATTTACATCTTGAATAGTTTTATAAACAATTTTTTTTAATAACTATATAAATAAATAAATCGTTAAAAAATTCGTTATATCATTGAGATTATTTGAAATACATTTTATAAAAATATTAAAGAATAACAATAAACAAAAACAAAAAGGATAAAATACACGTAATGAGTATAGAAATACGTTACAACTGGAGTAATTATAAGATTTTTAGAAGTATCTTTGCTTTTATTAGATAATTAAATTTTTCAGTTTGACTTTGAGAATATAGTTATATGCATAATGTTGACTGCCATGGTCACTAAAAAATAAAGTTTCAAATCTTTAGTAATCATTTTATTATTTTTAATATAATTTGTTATAAAATATTTATTTTACATTAATTTTAAAGACTCAAACAGAAGGAAAACATTTTAACATATTTCGTAAAATATATTTACATAACAATTTAAGTGTAGTTATGAGTATCTCAAAAGGTTCACGAAATCCTGTTTATTGATCTCAAAATTACACTAAAAATACTTTAGACACATTATTACAAAATAAACATTTTTTTACTATCTAAAAGATAATAATATACTAATATCATTTGGAAATTATAGCTCACAGACTTTATAACGAAATTAATTACATTTTGTTGAAATATGTAATATATATGTATATGAATATTTTGATCTCTTACGAATAAATTTAAATTATTATAATTTTTCTTATATTTTCATACAATAGTTTAATTTAGTGTTAAAAATATGTCTCGAAATGTGATAACACAAAATAGTTGGAATTTTATTAAATGTGTTTAGTTATGTGGACAATGTTTAAAAGTAAAAATATAGTAGGTAAATTATGTACAAAAAGATAATCTTGCACGGATTTTTATTAAAAGTTTGACCTAAATATTGAGTACTAAAGGCATTCCGCATAATTGTTGACATGTTGGGCTATCACAAAGGTGCAAAAATATATATTATTAAATCATCAGAACTTTCCAGAAATATTTCGTAAGTTATTTATTATGATAAATATTTAAACATTATTTTTTTGTAATTTGATTATGTATTTATTAATAGCGTATAAACAATTTAATATTTTTGAGTATATTATTTTTAAATACATATTGTCTTAATAAACGTTATAAAAATATTAATCGTATATCATCAACATACATTACAATGAATCAATCAATTTCTAAATTACTTATACTATTAATAAAATAAGTTATGTATATTTATATCGAAAATACACCGTAATTTGACATTGTTTCATTTTTTGCAATCTAATTTATTTTAATTTATCATGTATTATTTTATTTTGTCTGAATAACTTTTTAATCAATTTAAAGTTTAAATCGAACATACGTATGTATACTTATACTATATATATATATATACCAAATAAAGAATCTAATACGACAGACTTAAGTTAAAAACATTTACTAACTAAAAGAAATTGTAATTATTTCTTTGAGTGACACGTATATAACTTTCGTAAACACCATTGTCCATTTTAAAATTAAATATGAAACTAAATTTACAAAGAATAATACTTCTCTACAAAATGCATTAGTCTTTTTCTCAACAATTTTTTTAATTTGTTTAGAAAAACAGTTTTTTCAGTATTACATATGATATTATATAGTTTAACTACACGTTATTTTATATTATTATTATTATTAGCGTTGTTGTTATTATAAGTAATCTCCATATTTCGAATGTAAACAATAATTCATTTCAGTTGGTTATTAAAAATATATTTTTTAGCTTTTTACATATACGAAAATATCAAAAACCTAATTAATTATAATTATTTATTTTATCTTAAATATTTATTTATTTACAATGCACACGTTACAACTGATCAACAACCTATTAAAATTTAGATTTTCTTCACAGCGTCATATGGCTTCATGTGGTGGTCTTATAATTTATAGAATCTCGAATTATTCAATATATTAATAATGTGGAATATCAAATTATTATAATATATCATTAGTATATTTTGTATCCATATAAAATGTCTGTCTACAGTACACTTTCAAGATGACTTTACACATATATACGTGCACATTTGTATGAATAATATTCGTATAATATTAATAAAAACGTTATTGGTATAATAATAATTAATGCGGGTATGCGTTTTTATTAATTATATACGTATTTTTAGGAAAAAATTTTTTAGAGTTTTTTAGATTGTTTAGATCGAGAATCATATTATTAAATCAAGTGAATCCTGAATAATAATTACGACGTATTTGCTCTTTCTGATTGTCCTTAAACGTCAAAATAGAAATTGTTCTTCCAATCGAACGGTTTCTTTACAGTTTACATTGGACCTTGATCATGTATCTATTTCACTTACGACTTTCCAAATTTCAATTACGGATATTGCGAGTCTAAATTACAAATTCCGTCTTAAATAAAATCACTAATGTTCTTAAGCTACAAAATAGAGAGCATCCGTGCAATTTCCTTTTATATTTGAAATGTTTTAACATTGAATTTTACTAATAGTCTCGATACGGCTATTAACTAAAATGTTTAAAATGTAATACCACAAGCAATTTACGGAAAGAAGATCAATCAAAAATTAAAAACAAATATTCATTAATTCGCTTTAATTTACCTTTTATTACCCATCAGTTTTGAACCCATAAGTATAATAATCTAAAATGATTAAAAATGTTATAAACGAATTATATTACTTATACAATATTCATGTTTGTATTTTTATGTATGTAATTATTCGTTTTTTTTAAATTTTAAATCATTAATTTGTATCATAAATCGACATTTGTGAACCAATAACAATATAAAATAACATTTGTAAGGCAAATTAAATAAAACATTATTGAACTTATAGAGATAGTAAACATGAACGAAAATGTAATGAATATAATTTTAATTGTTTATATTAAAAGGGTTTAAATTTTAAATCTATTTTAAGATCAAATTTAAGCTACAACAACTTAAATGTGCAAAATGTATTTCTCGAGTTATTGACTTTCAGATTTTTTAAATCTGTATTAGATTATTAATTATTATTATTAATTAAGTATAGAATATACTCGTATTAACTCTTTTTAGTATTTTTCTAGAGGTAACATTACTCAGAATGATTTATTTATCATTATATTGAAGAAATAACTAAAACAGATTATATATTTTTTATTATTTTTCGAAATCTTCAGTAATTTAAATATTCGTCAAAAACCTTTTGTAAATATTGGTTATACATCGTAATAATAATATATAGAATTATATATAATATTTACGTTTAATATTCCTATCTGAAATGTTTAAAATGAATAATATTGCTCATTGGTTATCATAACAACGTTTTGGAGATATAGACAGACAAATGCAATCATGATTGGTATACGAATATTTCTTTTACAATTTTAGATCTTTATATGAAAGACCTAAAGTTGTGAAAGAAATATTCAAAACAACTGGTTTTTTGGTAAATTAAAATGTGCTCGGTCACTCAGAATTGTTGATTGTCGATCGATTTATCATTAAATACAAAGATTTGTCGTTGATTTCTTAAATCATAAAAAAGCAATACAATACTAGTGAGCCAAAGCGAGAAAAACTAGATGAAAACGTAAAAAGTGTTTAAGATTGATTATTTTTTTAATAAGAGCTGAAAATAAATAATACATATACAGACATAAAACTATCGTTAAATCGTATGACTTTTCTTAAACGATCAATGTTATATTATTTTAAATCTGAAAGTAATAATAAATAATTATTGTGTACAAAAACCGATAGAGAGTGAAACTTAATTTACATTATTTTTTTCAAGACAATAAACATATAAAAGCCAATTATACTTGACAAGATATTTTTATTTGTATATACATATATATATATATATATATGTTATTTTATTACTATTCAGAAACTAAGTATTACTATTATAAATTCAATCATACTTAATTGGAACAAAAAAAATCGTGGTTTTTATATACAATTTATTCGACAAATATACGCTTTTAAAAAATGATTAAACGATTACAGTAAACTAATAAAGATGAAATAGAAAAGTAACTTAAAATGTATTCATTTTTATTCAATAAAAAATTTAATTCTTAATGATTTATTTGTAAAAAAAAAATATTTATTGAACCTATTTATTACACGTTATATTTGAATAACGATATTAAATGTGTGTTATACAACATTTCTTTTAGCTATCACATTTCAACAATTCTCAGACAAATTACACAACGAAAATTGGTTTATATTTATTAAGATACCCGGAAATCGTGATTTGAACAAAAAATATTTTCTGGTAATGTTAATTGTTTTTGGTTAGAACATTGATTCTAAATTAGTGTCTCGTAAAAGATAAAACTTTTCAAACATTGGAAATAACAGTGAAAAATGCGAAAACCAAAAACAGAAAAATATTTGTACACCGTGTAACGCGATACAAGTCCGGTTCATAATTATCGTTCGACAAACCAGACGTTAATTATATAGATTTCATCATAGTTATAAACGAATAAAAAACGCTAGAGAGAGCTAAGAAAAATATTTAAAAGTAATTTTATTTTGTGTAATTTGTCGATAATTCTCGTTGAATAGTACTTCACGTATTCGCATATATGTATATATATGATTATATATATACTGATTTTTATAATTTATCGCGTGTATAACATAATCGTGGGATTTATTTTAAGTAAAAACAAACGTTTATTTAAATATAATATTATTTTATACAAAAACAATTATAAAAATACTACCTATTGGAAATGTAACCTCAGTAAGTATAAAACGCATAATACTAAATGAAGAAATTTATTAAAGGATCTAGTGAACATAATCATAGTTATAATTTTATAAATTGAACATCGTTTTAGTATTGAAATATTCAGCTCCGTCAACTTAACATAATCCGTTCCAAATATTGGCCAGAGCTTTTGCACTTTTTATTTCAAACAGTTCATGGAACAATTCATTCTGTAAGTTATATTAAAGACACGTTATATCGTGTACGATAAATTAATAATTCAGCTCCGTTCAAATCTATTAATCATGATGGATATCGAAATACCCGATTATATACTTGGAAACAACTGATGGCCATCAATTGTTATTAATTGACATTGAGAACTCATTGAGAACCGTATTTTGGCTTTTTCCTATGCACCAAAATTATTCGCTGAATCCAAACATCGGTTCGCTGACCGGAATATTTAAATCACGTCCTCCATTATTAACTGAAATATAAACAACGAGCGTTTTAAAAATAATTCGGTTTTACTTGTAATTTTCGCCTTGATTGCGGGCCCAATGTTGAAACGATAAAGATTACCTTGAGGAATCGAAACGCTTCGTGCGAATTTAAATCCAAAAACTATAATAATCAATGTCAATATCAATGTATAACGAAGTTTTTTCGTCAATCACAATATATATTACGACTAACTCGAAATATTTCATGGATGATAGAAAAATATGAAACAATCACAAATTGTTCTGCAAATGCGATACATTTATCTACATTAACTTTAGGAATATGAAGTTATCGATAGTTTGAGGAATTATGTAAAACATTATATTATCTAGATAATGATGGTATTTTAAAATCATTTATGTGTTACTTTTAAGACACGTGAATCGACCGTACAAATAGAGGAAGCCCTAGATTACCAATGACATTATGGAACCGCTATACTACGGCACAACTGAATGTACTATGAAACGACAATTCGATTAAGAAATGGCGTAGAGGTTTTTAGTTCGTATCACTTGAGAAATTTATTGAAGCTGTATAAAAGGAATAAGAAATCTAACTGCATGAATATTAATCAAAGCATAGCGGGTACGATTCGACCTCAAAGAAAAAAATAAGAGGGACACGGCTGATTAAACGTCAGATATTGTTGACTTATTACGCGATCTCAAATCAGTATACATTCGTCATTTTGTACGCGTGTTATCGTTTATTTATTGCGTTAATAAGGCAATATTTTTGATATATTTGTTCGTTTAATATTCGTATTTATGTTGTATTTGTTTCAATACGAGTATATTAGCATTATCGCGGTTATCATTCCCACGGTTTGTAGTTTTCGCGATTTTCACCAACACCCGTTTGTCCGCTCGGCCAATTATTGAGTCGGAAAAATTTTAATTTTTCGTCACTTCTATTTTTGTTAGCTTACGTCATTCTTGTACTTGATGTACATATATGTAATTTAGGTATGTTCAGGTAATGCTTCTACTGTGGAGAAAATCGTGATGACGAAAATTCCTAACCACAGCGGATCATCAGTTTATTAAAGATCAACAAATAGTTCTTACAAACATAATTATGCGCCTAGGATCTAGGAAATACTAAATATTTTTTTTGTAACAGTTTGAAAACAACTAATATTTTTCAACCTCGATTCAATATATAACAGAAAATGCCTAAATAAATATTTTATTATTAGATTTCCGATATATCGTTCATACTTTTATAAACGTAACTAATCGCATTTTACGATAACACTTTTTTGTGTGTCTCAATTGACCATAAAATAATATTTTTGTCTAATAAAGATTAATAAAAATTTTTTTTAAAAAATCGCGATCGTTTAAAATCGTACGGAATTTGTGTTGGTTTTTTTATAATTATTTTGACATTTTTATAAATTTTATTCTCGCAAAGATTATCGTCGTGATTACAAATTATTATAATTAAAAGATTGTCGACCCACATATTTCGCGCTTGTTTTATCCTTCTACACGGCTTTCTAACTACGAACTCTAACCATTTATTATCGCCGTGTAATAAAAAACGTCCGATTAATTACATAAATGACAATTCGAAACCCACAAATTGTATTCGATATTAATCGTGGCGTTATTACCGATTATAACGGTAAATCGTGCGTTTTCGTGAAGCTGTTATTGGTGTTATTAATACGTAAAGAAGACACGAGAACGGAATGTTTCGCGGAACAATATAAAATGTAATCCAATAATTGTTACATTTATTTCTGATTATTGATTAGGAATAGGATCGATAACAACTCTAACGGTGTTGGCCTATGATAGATACTTGATGATACGCTACCCATTCAGCAGCAACAGACTGACGAAGGACACCGCATTATACGCAATAGCCGGCATATGGCTATACGCGTTTGTCGTAACGGGACCTCCATTATTCGGATGGAACCATTATGTTAATGAATCGGCTAACATTAGGTAAGGTTGTTGTAATCGCTAATACAGTAACTCATGAATGGCGTACGAAATATTTTATACGCGATTATCGCGTGAATAGAACTTATGTATTCGATCCGAACGATATCGCGGTTTAGGACTAGAGTTTGTTTTAAACGTAATTTACAATATGCCCATATTTTGCGCCATTAAACGTCGCTTTTAAAACGTTTATCGTCGATTTATAACCGTACAAGTGTGCAGTAGTAGCAATGGTTTCATAAACGTAAACGACAATTTACGCGTAATTACAATTATTTCTTTCCTTTAATTTCCATCGTCTGTAATCAATAAATGATAACAATCATTAGAATGTCCGTAATCCAAAAATTGAACCGAAGTTGAAAAGTTCGTTTCATAGCGACTCCATATTAACAATCGGTCGATTGAAATTCTTAATAACTTTCCAACTCAATGCGTGGAATTTGATATACGAAATTATTTAATCGAATTCGTTCAAGACCTAAATTAACAATTACTTTTGCTCCGATTTTTGTTTTCGTGCATATAAATGCCTAAATTTAATCTAGTTGGACATTTCGATCTTTAAAACGTAAACTCTAAAATCGTAATTTAATTATAAATTAAATTTCATATTTTACATTTGAGCAAACAGGTTTCATAAAATATACAATTAAAATTAATTAAAATTTCACACGGTTTTATTTCAATTTAAACAGTTATTTTCTCGGTTCAACCTTTTAATTAATTAAGTTAAACATTTTATAAATTTAAAAAACAGCTTCTATTTTAATTCTATTTGGCTTTGATTGCATTTACAAAACTATCCGTTTACCATTTTGAATAAGTCAAAAAAAAAAGATAAAAAAAATAATAAAACGAATAATATTTTGTTTTAAATAATATCACATATATCCGATTTAAAATTGCCACAGAATAAACATATTGAAAAAATAATTAATCACATTCTTTTTCAAAACGATTTTAATTTAAATACGCAATAATAATTTGATAACGCTTTCATTTTGGGATTTCATACGTGTTTGTACAGAAAAATGCTTTTTATAGTCGCTCTATAGAAAAACAATTTTTCTCGAGTTGTTGCAGCTTTGAATTAGACGGTTGATATAATATTTTACTGAAGTAGAATAACGTTGCACGTCATTTTTGTGATTCTTAGATAATTATCATATCCAATTATAAAAATAACTCGTTTAATTTGTGAAGCTATGAGAAACTTAGGAGAGTTAGACCTCTCCGAGTACCTTACGATGATAAGTAAAATATTAATAAATTTAAGAATACGTTTTTTTTAAATTCTTTTTAAAATGTAGGCAGTAACAAAAATAATACAAATTTAATTGTTTAATCTAGTTATCATTCGAGTTATTATTAATCCGGACATTTACTTTTTACCACTTTATTAGTCTGGAAGTGTTAAACTCATATATAAGCCCCACAACATTGTTTATGTTTATTTTTTGAATGCAATATTAATCTTGCACACACCGGAAGAAATAATTGTGTCAAAATCTTTTTCTCCGTGTTTGTAATTTCAAAAATTTAATGTAACAATAGATAATAGCTGATGAACAATAAATGATATAAAAGTTTTTTTTAAATTTATTTTGTGTGATTTATACAATTCATTATATTTATTAAAATAAATAACTCGAAGGATCAAATTATCGTAAAAATATACTAAATACTTGAAATTCGTTGTTTTATAATATTTAATTTATAATTTGTGTTTTGATATATCCGAGTGTATGTAAAATAGTATTTTTAAGAAAAATAATTCTTTATAGGTACAGTCAATATTGTTTTTGATTTAAAGTAAATAATTTTTTTAGTTGTTCAGTAGACTGGGAGAGCGGTGAACACAAAAATTATGTTGTATACATATTTGTTTTTGGACTATTCATTCCAGTAACAGTGATTATCTATTCGTATATGAGTCTCATAATTACTGTGAAAAAGGTAAATAATTATTAATATTTTCACTCTCGTATATAATGTATATTATATGTACTTATTATTAAGTATATAAATTCCGAAAGTGAAGATAAATTTTCTTATTCGAAATATTACCCTATCGCCTGACCATGATAAATTTTTAAATATTTAGGTAATAATTTTATGGAATTATAATTCACGTGCCTTATGACGTGTTCGTTTTAAATAAACTAAAATTGATTTCTTATTTCATATAGTAAAATAAGAATTGTCAAAATTAATTTCACTTCTAAACCTCCGTTATAATTTACCATATTTATACTTCGGATGTTTTATTTGAAGGTACAGACATTCCTAAGGCATATGAGTTACAGGTATATGAGTAACTTATTCATGCACCTTGATACAATATTTTAAACACTAATTATTTCTTTCATCGCACGATAAATTCTTAAATACGTTAATTTCTCTGTACTACGTAGAAAACGTATAACTATTAATTAAATAATCTCGACTTATATTTCGTTAGCCAATATTTTAACAACGACCATAAAAAAAAGAATGGAAATAATAGAGATGACCTTAAAAATTATAACAATTATGAATAACTGTGGAATAGGTAATATTAGTAAAAATATTATTAAAACGAAAGATAAATGTTGCCAAATATTATTAACAGTACTAATAAACGTACAATATTAGATATTTTCGTAAATTGATTAAAATCACAATTTAAGGTTTTTAACAGGTGTACAGTGCAAATTGTCGTACATTCAATTAAACAAAAATTAAACGTTAAGACGTTACGACGTCACAGTTTAATTAAAAGATTCATTAAGTTACAGTCGTATATTTCAAATTATTGTTTGACGCGTAGGAAAAAACTTTCTTTCTATTCTTCTATAATTACAAAACTCGATGTTAAACATAAAAACTTAACGTAATATATATACATGCACCTACATTATCAAAAAAATTTCAAAAATAAAATGGGAAGCCAAATTTTTTTTATTCGCTAATAATTCAGAATGTAAAAATGTAAAAACAAACCGAACATGGTAAAGTAGCGCTAAATACGCATGTCTCGAATCGATATAGAGAGCCGCCGAAAAAATCAGCGGACAAACCACTAAAGCGGAATACAGAGTGACCATTATGGTGGCCGTGATGATATTGGCATTTTTTACCGCGTGGATGCCGTACGCAGTATTGTCACTTTTGGTCGCGTTCGGCGATGTTCATATCAGTCCGGCCGTCAGTGTAATTCCGGCTTTATGCGCCAAGTCGAGCATATGTTGGAATCCAGTAATTTATATTGGACTCAACACGCAGGTAAGCTCCGTCGTCGAAAAATGTTTTACTTTGATACGATAATATTGGGCGACGGGAGGGGGGAATTAGTAAAGGAACGTAAAAATGTATTAGATAAATTTCTTACCAACACGTGTAGACATTCTCCTCCTCCTAACCACCATCTATAATTCTCCTAAACTCTATTTCATAATACGGCCATAACCGATCGTTACCTTTCTTTCAGAAAATATAAATACTTATATTATAAAGTTATATATTTTTAACGTAATTTTATATTATAAAATAGACGATAGTAAAAATAATTATAGGTTTTTAAATATGTCTACAAATTATACGAATGATCACAATCTAGCTAACCTTATTTTGCGTAGCTTACTTAAACTTCACTTCTTTTGTCCCTTCACTTATATTCAGCTCTAAGCATTATTGACCCGGCATAAATCATTAAACCGAACCAATAACAAATGGGCCCCTCCCCGTAGGATAAATTTAGGGGTCTTCCCAAAGTTACCCGAAATTTATTTATTAATTAAAATAAATGAAATAGGCGCCCGATTAGGATAAATTAAGATAATACGAAATTAGTTTTCGGTAAATTTTAACTTCTCGGGTGATTACACGATGTGTAAATAAAATAGGTCTATCTATTTCGTGTAACGGATAACATATCATATATTTAAAAACCCGTTGATACACGATTTACGTGATTAAAAATAATAAATCAAACGTATACGCAGTGCGAACACGTGGAATTAACGGTATAACATTTTTAAACGAAAATAAAATCGCGTTCACGTATATTTCGTATTATTTTTAACTTGTTCTGGTTGTACTCCGATAATGCGAATTTGTGATACGTTCGTGCGGCTGAAATGTGATTGAAGTGAAACAAGAATGAATAATCGTCGAAGCCACAAAAAAGTAAAAAGAAGACGGTTTACGATATACGTGAACGTTTTGAAAATTTCGTAATTAACGTTATAACGTATATTTCAAAAATATTATAGATTTTACACGCGTTTATAAGACTCTTGTAGCGATTACAATAGCCACTTAATACCTCGAATCAATGGAGGCGAATATAAGTTGGGACAGGGGGTGTGACATTTTTTACGAAGTATCCGCGATTACTTTTATCTTGAATGTTATCGTTACCCTTTATTAATATATTATATACGCACGCTTGTGGGTGGATTCCTTGTTTCCCGACCTTGGGTGGGTGCGGAGATATTTTCTAAAGAAAACGTTATATTCGCGCGCGCGCGCGTTTAAACATCGCAACGGGTATTAAACGCAAAGCGCTAAACGTAGGTTGAACGTAAAAACGTTTATTTAATCCGTTCGTTATAGGCGTAATGTCTCGCCGCGACACGTGTATTCCCGCGACGCATTTGAGTTTAGATTGGTTTTCGTTCGCAGTTCCGTTCGGCGTGGAAACGGTTCTTAAACATCCCTGGCATATCGCCCGAATGTGACTCGGTGGACGACCACGTAACCACGGGCGTGTCCAAGCTCACGGCAGCGCAACACGAAATCGGGCATACCGCGAATAACGTGACGACCGCCACCAGGGCCGATTCGCAGCCGGGTCTCATGTGTTGTTTGGTGCAAGACGAATACCGCCGTAAAACGAATACGGGGAAACGCGAATGTAATCTGGAGATGACGACCAATAACATTCGGGACATTTGGAATAAACCGGAAGTCGGAGACGTCCCATTGTAAGAATACCTTAAGAGTGGAAAATATCGACGTAACGATAGAAAAAAAACGTTACAATATTTTCCGATCGTTAGAGGTTTTCGATCAATTATATTCTAAGAAATATTCTCCATTATACATGTACACACATACACACACACGCGCGCGCGTATATCATACTAATTACCATATCCGATTTTGCTAAGGCGACTGATTTCACGTTCCTGAAGAAATAACGAATTTCGTAACGTTTTAATTAAATACGAAAATAGAGATTACGGCGGTCTGTGTATCGACGAATCGCGTATAATGCAACACGATTTATTATAATACTCGGGGATAAATAAGAAACGCGGTATGTTTCGGAATTGCTATACATTGTCGACGTTTCCCCGGCATCCGATATACCCCGAATGCGTGTGTAAAACGTTTCGAAAATCTATTTCAAAAAAAATAAACGATCCGACGCTGTGGCGGCGCGGCTGTGGAAATTGGGTAACCGAAGAGGTATACTATTAGTGAAACAATTCTACGTAGTCGTAAGAACGTGGATTATTATGCGCTCAAGTCAAAAACTTTTCACCGATTCTGTTACTTATCCAGTCAAAGTCGATAGCTTCGTTGACCGTATTATTTTGCGTCGTCCTTATTTGTAGTCAATTTTTCGCTTGACAATCGACAGCGCCTTGGAAAGCATATTACCCTTGTTTCCAAGGCGCTGCCATCATTCGTTGTAAATTACAACAAAACGTGTTAATGAAAGGTCAATGGACAAGCCTAATGACCAACCTTTACATTGGCATACAAAGAGAAGGGCTCTATCCCTTTATTTTTGCTTTCGACATACGTTTCGCCTTAATTAATTCGTGTTATTTGTCTTAATTTAGTCCTTTCAGTACAATCGCGAGCTTTATGCCCTTCATCCTTGAATGAGCAGCACTTGTTACTTTTGTCAGATCCCTTGCAGTCAAATTGCTTATGACCCTCCTGTAGGCATCTGAAACATCTGTCCATGTCGTTTCTGCTTTCTAGTAACTTCATCCGACATATGTCCCAACTTAGCTGGAACTTCTTGGTATGCAGTAGTTTCGTTGTTACACTCGTTGACACAGTTATCCTGGCTGTCCTTAAATACCTATGTAGTCCTTCCACAATATATGGAGTAGGCGTATCCATAAGTTCTAAATGCAGTTCTCCGAACGTTTTTTTTTTTATCTCCCCTCTACTCCTATAGAATCCTCTATGCCCATAATAAAAACATTTGTGATGGAAATAGGACATATCATCTTGGCACAATCACTTAACTTCTCTCGTAAAATAGATGCAAGGGGACAGGCCTGAAACCTTTCCGGTATTTCGAATACCAAAAATATGTATATGGTTGACCGCTGCCATTGATTTGATTTGATAAATGCTATTAATAGATTAGGTACGACCATTTTATTTATTTGTTTGCCTTTACGTACGTGGTAAGTATTACTGTAGTATACATAGTATGCACAGTATATTTGACTTTCACCGATCGGCCACAAAATTAAACTATTTGTTAGGCCTTTGTTTCGTTGGATTATTTAAACAGACGTTATTAATGAATGTTAAGCGTTTATTAAACGAAAAATTAATTGGACACCGTTTTACTGGGCAAAAAACGAGTAATTCGATTCGTATAATTTTCTAACGAATTTCATTTCCCCACCGCAATGGACATTTATCCGCACGTTTTTAAAAATAGGTCATTGAAAAGCGTCGTCGTAAATGATGTTTTGCATAATTCATTTTGTTGAGGATTTTACAAATACTAAGAAACTTCGAAAACAAACTCTCCTATTCTCTCTCGACGCTTTGGTTTCACATTTCCTACAAATTGCGATATTATAATTTGTTTTAATTCCGAGAACACGGCGAAATATTCCGAATGATTAATTATTCGCTTTAAATATCAAAAAAAAGAAATAATAATAAACCATCGTAACAGTAATATTTCTGTCCTACGCTTAATAGCGCTGTAGTAAACTATAAATTAATAACAAAGACACGTCTACTTCGTTTTAAATCGGATTTAAAAATTAGTTTTATGATTACCTAATTTGATCGAGGACAATACGAAAATTAGTAATAAAATATAATAACTAATAATGTTGCGACATGTGTATACGTTAAATGACCGTATAACAATCAAAATGTAATTAATATCGTTGTACAATGTATATTTATAAATTATAATTAACGTTATCAAATCGAGCAATGTAGACAAAATAATGTGATTTTAATGAATTATTACTATTAATATATAATACTTGATAAGTAAGACGTTACGTATTTTGAATATTATTCCGTTACAATAGGAACGCTATTCGCGATTTCATCGGGGAAATAACAAAAATACGTTCGGAGAACGTCGTTCTAACGCTGCTCGTCGTTATCTATAGTGTTTGTTCGATGGAATTCTTAATTTATTTTTTATTGGAACATAATGGTTGATAAACAAAAGACGAAAGTGCGAAAGCATTGACGATCAATGGTCAAAGGAGAACAACCATTGTTATTATAATACACATAAAATCCGTCAACCGACGAAAGAAACTCGTATTCGACATTTCGCCGTAATCACGCCGACATTGTCGAAATTGACGTCTCGCGCTTTTTTACGTGTATCGTTTAATTATATGAAACGTTTTGCTTCGACAATTTCGACCTCGATGATACGACGTAATAATGATAAAGTGTAATAAACGGACATAAAATATATTCTCGGTTAGCCAGAATATCGATATTTTATCAAAATTAAATATTTACAGGTAAATTTTCCCAATGTGAAGAGTTCACAAATAATGGACGGTACGTAAAGCGTACACTTTGTTGGGTATATTACAACAAACAGTAGTAGTAATAGTAATAATAATATTAATAATAATAATAATAGTAATAGTAGTAGTAGTCGTCGTCATAGTAGTAGTAGTAGTAGTAATAGTAGTAGTAGTAGTAGTAGTAGTAGTAGTAGTAGTAGTAGTAGTAGTAGTAGTAGTAGTAGTAGTAGTAGTAGTAGTAGTAGTAGTAGTAGTAGTAGTAGTAGTATGTAAATACCGCCGTTATTTGTAAAATAATTTTCGTTCTTATTACTTTACAAGAAATCAACCAAAACGTCGATTTCGTATTAAATTTGGTTAAGAATCGGGGACGCTTTTTTTTATATATAATTTTCGAGCAATACGACGCATTTTAGGTAATTAAGTACTTTGCGCGGTTGACATTCGGTTTTATTATTATACGTAGTAGCGAGGCCGTAAAACAGCGTTATATAGCTTTAATATGGTAATTCATAGAGTACGTGACGTTAAATTTAATGTATTTGCGTGTTTTATTAGCTTCGAAAAAACATTCAATAGAGTAACCGTAAAAAACTTCTTCGGTTCGTGCTTCGAACGACATTTCGTTTTAAACTTGGTACAATTATCGCGTAGGTATGTACGTACACGGATGGAAACTGTTATTACGTACGATAGGGGCGTATTTAGAAACATTTTTTAGAGGGCGATGGGGAGGGGGCATTAAGACATTTTGTAAAAGGATCGTTGAGTTATCACCCGTTTTTGATTCTCCGAATAAGACATCAAAAATTTCAAGCCCTCTCGCCACGACAACGTGAATTCCACGAGGTTTCCTACTACGTTATTATAGTTCGAGGAGGAAATGGTTGATTACGTAACGTTCCGCGGTGTAGTTGAATTCTATAAAGGGCTTTCGAAAATATTTTTACCATTGTCCGTTTCCTTCCCGCTAAATCCGTCCATCGTTTATTATCGTGTTAGGCACTTTTTGTTCGTACGATCAATGTTGTCGTGCAAACGCTAGGTAACCGGCGCGGGCCGAAATCGGTACGCGCAATTTTCGCCGCGAATCGAGTTTGCATTCAGTTCGTTTGCAGATCAACTTCGAACGTGAACGGACACGGTATAAGTGGAAAAGCCAAGAGCAAGTCAAAGAATACCAAGTCGACCCTTGCCGGTGCCACCGATTCCCGGTCGGTCGTATCTATTGTCTATCGAGGGAAGACAATTACGCCGAACGCTATGGTGCCGGTGCCCCGGTGTACTCGGCAGCCGTAACGGAATACCTAGCGGCCGATATTTTGGATATTGGCCGGTAACGCCGTCCGTGACAACGACGGGTGGATATCGCTCGCATCGTCCCCAGGCATTTGCGATTGGCTTTCAGGAACGACGAAAAGTCGAACGAAAATTGTTGTCCGGTGTTAGAATTTCCCAACATTTAAACGGTCCTTTTACCCGAAAACGAGAGCCTAATCTTCCGCGAATACGTACACCTACGATTATATGTTATATTCTCTATCAAAATAGGTACATAGATACACTTAATCGTTTTTTTACAACAAGAAACCGTTGTTTATATTCAACAAATATCGCGAAATGAACTTAATTTCGTAAAATCCTATCGACTATCACGGCCGTAATTATTTCAAGAACAACGCGTTATTTACATATCAAAGAAATTAGAGATACGATTAACTATATAATATTAATATGTTACAGTTGCGTAGTGTGTGTGTGTGTGTGTGTGTGTGTGTGTTAGTCTACCTGTACGTTTTATAATTTATAACGTTGATATTATTATGTACAATTTACCAAAAAAATTTTAATTTTCATATTTAGAAAACACAGAGTAGTAATATACGTTAGAATGTTGTACATTTAAGATTGAATAAGCGAATTAAATCCAAAGAAATTAGACCGTGATTGCTTATTTCGTTGAAAAATTAATCAAAATATTATTCCGATATTCGACGATAGGTATTTGTGGCCTTTGGTCAATAATAATAAATTATCAGTAATGTAGCTAAGTAAAACGCAAAATTAACAGAACAGGTACCGTTTGTATAGAACGGTGAATAAACGTGAAAAAATAAATAACGTGAACAAACGCGTTACGTTATTTCGCTTATAATAATTAATAAAAATTAAGTAAAAAAACTACGATCTAAAACGGCATATATATAGTTGTATATAGTTGTACTATAAGTTCTGACCCCTAGTTATCGGTTCCCCTATACATACTTTACAATTACGCTATTAACCATTTCTAAATATAATTTTAACTAAAGGACTTACGTATTATTTTCTAATTTGTTCGATTAAATATGCCGCGCGTTAAACGTGTAGTAAGGTTTCGAAAAGAATCGTATAAGCCGTAATCGCGCTGTTGAAGCGTAAAAAATACCAATAGAATTTTTAACGTATTAAAACCGCTGAAAATAACGAAACAATTCGTTTTAATCGGACCATTAAACCGACGCAACGAAACGAATACTGTAGATAATAGACCAAAAAGTGTGAAGACCACGCGAAACAAGGACCAAGCGCAGCAATTAAAGCCGTGGCTGAAAGAATTTGCAAAAATCCACTCCGCGAGCAAAAAAATCATGGCTCGAGAAATTAAAATTTTACTAAAAACCACGTCGCGTATAATTGAATAATACCTCGTATTTATCCAAGGAACACCAGGCAACGATTAACGAAAATTTCACGTCAAATTAGAGCCACAAAAGCGAAGAAGTTAGTTCAACTGCACGTGAATAATAGTCATCGACATATTCTGTTTACGAATGAAAACGTTTGTACCGTGGCAGAAAAATGTAATCGTCAAAACGATTGAGTTTACAGTCACAGCACACGGGAACCTGCTAAAAAAATGAAATGAGTGAAAAAGCGAACATCATTCAGCGTCTGTGATGGTTTGGTGGCGAGTATCGTTTGAGGGCGTTACTCAACTGTGTCTCTGTGAACAAGAAGTAAAAATTCGTGCCATCAACTACCAAAGTCGTATTTTTGAAAATGTAGTAAAGCCGTTAAGCAATACCTTGTTTGCAGGAAAGCATTGGATTTTTCAGCGAGTCTCAGCGCCACAACATATAAAGTAAAAATCACACAACGCTGGTTGCTGGTCAATTTATTTGAATTTATCGCGTCCCAGGAGTGGCCCTCAGGAAACGCTACCCTCAATCTTTGGACTACCGATTGTGAAGTACTCTGGGGAAGAAAGCGTGCACGAAATCCTATCGAAATGTCGACTCACTTAAAGTCAATTCAACGAAAACAACAGTCTCTAAACTATTTATTAATGGTGTGTACAGTAATAGATAAGTAACCTGATCGTTTGGAGAAGTGTGTAAACATAAAATGTGAACATTTTGAATACTTTTTATAAATTATTAGCTTGTTAGTTAATTTGTTAAAACGTCATTTTTTTTATTCGTATTTTTTTATTTATTAAATGTACATCTTTGTATAAAGGGCAGAATTTATGGCAATACTAAATATATATATTATGATTTTGTTACATTTTACCTGATGACTGGTACTTGTATGCTATATAGAATCATAATTTATAAACGTACCAATTGATATAAGTGTCTATAGTTGAAGGAAATCGATATTTTGATATTATTTTCGTTCCTGTATGGATTTTGTTTACGTAAATATAAAGAGCGCCTAAAAAATAACATATTTTGACAATTTAACAAATATAATACACTAAGATATGTTTTATTGTGTAATTTAAATATTTTTACTATAGTACTATAATGTCTTTGCGCTTCTAGTTTCACATAAACTAAACCATTCGTTGGTACTTGTGTGCAGCTCGTTATTTATCAATTTCGTAACAATGAGTTCAGAAGTAACCAACTGCTAAGTAGGTTCAATAAGTGTGAACGTAAATTATTGCCAAGTAGTTAATCACTTGCGGAATAAATGGGGAATATTATTAAACACACGTTTTTGACAACAGCCTTTGAACTGTTGTTCAGTTCCCACGCTTACCTAAAAAATTTGAATAATTAAACCTAATAACTTATGAACTTTTATCGTTCACTTGTGTTCAAGCGAAAACTGTGGTGGTATTTTTGCTAATTCCGTTGTAGATTAACTTAAAATATTTTTAACAAATTTTGAACCCATTAATATTAAACGCTAAAACTAATAGTCATTTATTGACTGATAAATAAATGTTGAATTATCAAAGTATATTCCACGGGTTTAATTAGCATAAACTTGTTTATAACATTTAACATAATTTTGACTTAGATTGCACCTATAGAATTTTAACGGTTTCGAATTTAGATATTTTCTATTATGATGTAATTTACAAAATTACAATTTCTTTATTTTATATTATATTTTTATCTGATTTTTACGAGAGGTTATAATTTTGATACATTATACATCCGCAAACAAATAAACTGATACAAATTATTTAGTTTTTGGATTAGAAAGTAAAAAAGATAATTTCACAACAGATATTCTTAAAAGTTAAATACACGTGTACATGCGTAATTAATTTCTAAACATGGAACAAAATTATAAATTAAATTATATCTACACACAGACTTTAAAATGAAAAAAAATTCAAATTGATTACATTAATAGTAAATTATTTTAAAAATTAAACATTTTTCTTTAGTAAATTATACAAAAATATACATACATAATTTGTAAAATATCCTAATAATTAATTTAATTAAAAAAAAAATAATAATACTAATATTGTATTCAAAAATGTTATAATATCTCATGTAGCTAATGTACTTTATGGCGGTTTTCTGTCATGGGTCCCATGTCTTCACTGTCCATCAATGTATTATTTGCACCTTCATCATCATCAGGTATCTCACTGTCATCAATTGTACGTTTAGCTGGTTTATAAACCGAAAATTTAAACTTATTTCTGGAAAAAGATGACTTTGAAAGTCATAAAAAAAAATTAATTAATAACTCAAGAGTTAAATGTAAAAAAGTTTTTAATTTTCAAGACCTTAAAATGTTAGCTTTTTATTTAGTGTAAATAATTTTAATTAATTATCAATTTTCAAATCCTATAGTAACAATAAAAAAGGATTAATCAAAATGAAACCGTACTACATAGATTTTATATATTACAAAATTATATAGATACTTAGATAAATATATATAAAAAATAAGAATCGTATTTTATATGTATAAATATAATAAAAATTGGTTGATAAATAAAAATAATTGTTGATGTAAGGATAAAAATTAATTTTTAAATACTAACCATTTATTAGAAAATTATTTTGAATAAATTTCCGTTTAAAGAGTTATTGGTTTATATAACTTTTTTAAATACAAAAATACAAAAAAAAACTTGATTTATATCTGCTTAAATAATAACAGATAAAATAGCTTATTTATATCATTTACTCAAAATCACCGATTTATTATTTAAATAAATATTTTAAAAAATGAAGCGTTTAATTTTTATTAACCGCCAGTAACTTTTAAATTGTTTATCCATAAAACAAACACCATTATTTATATTAATAATTTTAAATAATTAAGCCAAGTTTTTAATTTTTGTAATATCATAAATTTATGAATAAACATTGAAACAAGTAAATACATGTACACATTTATAACCAAGTGTATAAAAATATATAAAAAAAAACGTATTTAATTGAACACATAAACGATAAATTTTCCACTATTCAGCTATCTATTACCCATTTAAAACAAAAGGTAATTACGTGTAACAAATTCACATAACAAAATAATTATACCAAAACTTACCGGATTAAAAAACACACAACCCGATTTTGATAAAATTTTTGTACTAGAATTGTTCAAATCATTTGGACTTCTTGTACTATACTCTGGAGCATTGGCATCTGCGATGCACACAAGATCAGGCATTGGGTATAAACTTAAGGAACGCGATGCTAACGGCCAATATGTTGGAAATACATCTAGAGGTATGGTAATCAGATGTGATTGGCTTTCCAATGTTCTTATATACTGTGGGTGAATAATTATCAATCAACATATTAAGACGAGGCAATATATACATATATATATATCCATAAATTTAAATAACAAATGTGCATACGAGTATGTCGCACTCACATTTATTGTTACCATTTATGTAACAAATGTAACAAACGCCACATGTTAAGAACTGCCAGAATTGGTTTATCAATGTTATCTATTAGATAGTAACAGAGACAAGGCAAGTGCGACACCTTCTTAAACTAAACGCAAGCGTAAAATTAGTGTATAGGTTTTTTATGAATTACTCACATTCTTGATAGCATACTCGTCAGTTTCTGCCTCTGTAGAATATCTCTTACGATCCACTAATCCTTGTCGGACATCATAATTGGCAGTTTTCTTCATTAATCCATCAGCTCGAATTATATGTATCTGTTGTGTACAATATTGAATACGGCAAGGGTTGGTGGTGAACACACATCGAGGCACCAAACGACGGAATTCTTCAGTTACATATTCGGGCATGGAAGGTCTAAATAATAAATACGTCCGAATCGTAAAATTAATATTCGATATTGCAAAGTGTATTTAAGACGCATACATTTAACGTAAAATATAAATACCTTGGTAAGATGCTAGCACCCGCAGCACCACAATAACGATCTCCAGGACCGGATAATAGAATAAATGTGGAGTGTTTGCAAAGTGCAGGTGTCATATCGTGCAAATAATGTCCCAACTGGGTCAAATGAGATTTCAGTTCTTGAGCATACATGTGCGAAGGTACATGACAAGATAAGAAATTACCCATCATTACTATAGCTATTGGAATGATATCGTTGTATGCATTTAACAAGGTATGAAACTTTTTTAGAACCTATGAAAACAGAATGGTAGTATTACAACAAATTAGAATATTTTTTACAATACATTGTTAGTCTGTATGACAACAATAATTGAGTTTATATTTAAAATCTTCGAAGAGAATTTTTAAAATGGAAATTAAGAATTAATTCGTGCCCAATTTATTTATGACTATATGATACTTTCAGAAAATTTTAAGATATTTTAGATTGTAAACATTAATATGCACCAATATACATACATTAAAACATAATGTATAAAAATACAATAAAAGTAAAAAATTACGTTTTAATGAAATTATTTTATTACAATTAAAATTTGTTTACTAAACAATTATATTGACAAATAAAATTAATTGGATATAAATCTAAATATATTCATTGTGCATATATTACTAATTATCAAAATACACTAACATGAGTACACATTCTAAAAATATAGATCACTAGTAACAAACCTGTGGATCATCTAGGAAAACATCACATATAAATATAATCAATAGGTTTTTACTCTGTTCATATTCCAATAATTTTGGATTATTTGATCTACTATCACCATCTTCGTTAAAAATATTTGAATCATCAAAATATATTCTATAAAAACATAATACAATAATTAAAATAAAAAGTAACGTGCTTTTTTAATTATTATAACCTATGTAAGAATGATAGATCAAGAAATATGTACAATATAAAAACCAAATAAGCGTAATTAATTCTGTACAATATTCGAGATTTTAAAACATAATTATGCAGATCAAATTTCTTACTTGCTGATTTCTGCTCGTTCACAAGGTGGTAAAAACATGGCAGTGACTGAAAAAACTCTTTGATCACTACAGTAGTGACCTTTAGCTAATACACAACAATTCTCAGAAAAAAACCCCATTTGAAAATCTTGCATAGAATTAAGGAAGTATACAAGGTTTACTAAAATTAATGAGTAAGATATATATATAATGGTTAGTTATGTATTCATAAATAATTTTCTTTAAATTACTTTAAAATGTAATCAAAATTAAGATATCTTATAATATAGTTATAAAATATGTTTTCAAAGGATATTGTTGCAGAAAGATCAAGTGATATAGCTCCAGTGGGGTCTTCTAAATAATAGCGACCCCCTTCTTTTAATTGTACTAAAATACCTAGCAATAGTATTGGACTACTTTTGGAACTATGGTCGAATTTTCCACCCGCACCAGAACTCAAAAGATAATTGACATCGTGTATCTTACAGCCAATTATTAATGGTTGATTAAGAGAACCATCAGTGATAGTATTTATCCTGGACATGCGTTGTTTGATGACAGTGTACCTATATAAAAAGAAAACAAATTCTATAATATAAATATATAATAATTGTGACTATTCAAATGAGTTGTATTGGCTACCTGTCAATATACTGACTTATTTTTGATTGGGCATCACCAAACATAGATAAAAATTTGCTATCTGACGTTATTTTTAAAAACTTTTTTGTCAATGAACAGTATCTGTAGTGAGGTAATTTACAAGCTTGAATCACACGTAATATGTCTTCATCATTGAGAACTTGTAAATCACAGCAAAACTATTAAGAGTATGATACAAATGAATACAAGGCATATGTATATATTATTGAACCACCACCGAGCATAAAAATTGTCATTCCAAAACATCTTACAATATTCCAAACCATGGTTTATGGTCAAAAATTATATATAACAATCAATTAAATCGATAATTAAAATAACATAATAATTGAATATTAAATATACTATTTTAATTAAAGTAGCTTTGAAAACAATTTTAAAACACGCATAAGTTTTCCATCTAAAAAAGGTTTTTACCAATATAAATAAATCGTTTTTGCAATTTTTATGTACACAATATCAATAAAAAAATATAATATAAACATCTGATATTAGAAATTCCATTATGTATCTTAATTATTCGAGTAATTCTAAAATAACTATAAATATGTGAAACTATATATATTTTATATATATAATATCACATGGAAAACACATTTTAATGATGAATATTCGTTTAAAACAATTTTCTAAAAAATACATCTATATAAGATTTGGAAGAGTGAAAAAAATGATTACGCCTAATTGTGGACTATAATACTCGAATACCAAATATAATAAAGTACTTATTTTGCATGATTCAAGAGTATTTGCTAGATTTATGTAGAAAATTTACCTTAAGAGCCTTGATTAGCAATTCATATGTTACTATATTTCCATCATTAGTACATGAAATACGTAAATAATCAATTATTTTCTCCAGCCATTGATCACGATCTTCTCGACATTCTAACGGTTCCAATTGTTGGACTAAGTGTACACAAGCTTTCCTTCATTACAACAAACAGAATATGTGTGTATTTCAGATAATAAAATGTATTGTATATATTATAATATTATGTAAACACTGTGCCGTATTTCGTAAAATTAAAAACATAAATATATTGTATCAGGTGTAGGAAGTTCGTGTAACTTACTCTTGGATTGTAAAACCATTGAGTGACAATGTGCTGACTATGAGCTTACGTAGTTTTGATATTTCACTCATTTCTGAAGCAAATTTGACGACTGGGAATTAAAACGGCATAAGTATTATGGTACTTATACTGTAACCATTGTGATTATTAACACGAATATTATTCGATCACAACAATTAATAATTACATAATATATAAACGAAATAAACGAATTCTACAGAATAAGATTTTATGAAGTATAACAAATTATTCCAGAATTGAAGATAACGCCCCTCTTAAACATTAAATATTTTAACATTTTGGCGGGAAATAAATGTTATCGTTTTTCTTATCTCTTATCCATGGGAGGCGTCGATCACAATGATAATATAACTAGAGTAACAAAAAAATAAAATAAAATTTTGCTATATAATTATTTTTATGATTGATGATCTCTGAAATTTTGTATAATTTCATATTGATTTTCAGTTTAAAACAGTAACAGCTCAACAACTTATGTACATAACAAAGAAAAACAACAAATGTAACTTTAAATAAAAAAACTAATAATGGTTAACATACGAATTAGAAAAAAAAAACAGCAAATTATTTAGGAAACCCTTATAAGGAAAGTAATTATAGGCAGAGTTGATGAAGAACATTTTAGAGAATTAATTGCTAAACAAGGAGAATTTGATAGGATTAAAAACGATTGCCTTAAGTTAAAGTCCCTTACGTAGTAACAATGGAAAATAAGATAGGAAGAAGCTGTTAAGCTACATTATACACTATGTATCTAGCTTTTTTAAAATAAAAAGATATGAAGAATTACGTAACTGAAATTCATCATGTAGGGAACAATTAACAGTAGTATATAACGAATGAAGAAAGAAATGAGCTGAAAAAATATTCTTATCCCAACGCAAATCATACTTACTATTTGAGTATGATCTAAGTAATTATTGAGAACGATTAACCACTTATGTTCAATGATTAAAATAATTTTATTTATATTATACTAACCTGCAAAATTACGACTTATTGACCTTTGAACAAAAAGTAATACATTTAAGTACTAAAACTACGTCCACAAAATAGAAATGAAAAACAGGCGCCATGTTTCAAGAGTAGTGGGTGTTATAACTTATAGATATTGATTAAAGTTTCGTTATTATTTTAAACGATAAAAAATTTTTTTAAGTAAAACTCATAAAAATGGTTTATGACGAAAATAATGTAGAATAATTTTATAAAATAAATCATCATCATCGTCATCTCCTTCGCCTTTATCCCATCTATTTGGGATCGGCCACCTCCTTCCTAAACCTCCATTTGGTAACGTTATAAAATAAATACTATGTTATAAAGTGCTATAGATTAATATTTTTTTTTTTTTAATGAGCTTTGTTACACATACTATACGTTATATATTAATTGGAATAATTGAATAGTTGTTCATAGAATATATATATCAATCTTATACATAATTGTCGAGTTAAAATAACAAAAAAATATAGGTATAGCATTTTTTAGTTTGTACAGTTAATTAATTACAAATAGTTACCTTTTATCAAAATTCCAATCACCAATGATGCCGACAATAGTTATAAATAATATGTTTTCCCTTGTAATAACAAAAATTCTAAATTTTACTACTAATTACCCAAAAAACGCAAGTACTCGATTATTTAATAAAAAAATTTGCTTTTTTTTAAATTTTAAAAACTTAATTTTAATTACTATACTTTTTTACAAAGCTAATATACATTTTAAAATATAGGTACGATATTCGAAAATAAGTCTTTAATCATGTGTTCTTATTTTATGTTTTAACTATTTAAACTGTAACTATATACATATGTAATGTAATGAGATAATCAACAAACAAAAATTGTATGTATGTATAAAAACATTAAAAAATAAGAATGTCAAGTTTTTCGAATTTTTTTTCGACATTAAACAAAAAAAATTTAATTTACCGTTGTAAAAATTAAGTATGGCGACAAATTTTTGTCTTATTAGTCAATTATTCTTACATTTAAAAATACTACTGTCAAGACTAATAAAAGTATCATCTGTGTAAAATTGACTATATTGTAAAAAATAGAAAAAATAAATGACAAAAACTTTTCATTTTCCACCACAACCATAAGTCAATTAAAAAACCACAAGCAGTATTTGACTCGTCTGATAATAGTTACATATTAATTGGTTATAAAATACATTCCACCCTCTAAAATGTTTGAAATAAATATTTTAAATAAACTTAAATTAGTTCTATAAACAGGTAATTCGATACAAATTGGCTTTTATTAGAATATTGTGAAATGAATTTATAAATAGAAATGTGATCAACTCTACGATTTATGTGTATTGTATAATTACTAAGTATTCAAAATTATTTTATATTTTATTTTCGATATATATTTTTCATAATAATATTAAACAATATTTTAATAAAATTAACTTCACAATAAATTTAATCATTAGGTACCGGGAAAATGAATTAAAATATTTTATCGTGTTTAGATTGTATTATTTGAAAATAACTACGACGATATTAAATTTCCATTATGTTCAATAACGCTTAATATTTTTCATATATATTTAAATTACGATTCTACAAATAGTACGTTAATATCATTAAAGGTCTAGATTTTAAAAAATTAAAATTTTGTTTTACAGTAACTTTATCAATAATATATTTTTTCAAGTTTTATATTAGATATCTAACTTTGTAGCAGTGATTTTGATCTTGGTAATGTATTTATTGACCACAGGCTGTACTTCTTCTTTTAGAAAATATGTAACCTTTATTAAATGAAAATATTAATAAATTAAAAAAACTAAATATATAAATTGATTAATCGTTTACTTGATTAGAAGCACATCCAATGAATGTAGATGTATCTAAAAGCTGAGGTAACTGATCTAATATTGGAGCAAAATATGGATCCTTTATAATTCTGTCTAAAAGATCATTGTCTTTACCTTCTACACGAACTGTACTGGCTGCCTCTAATGATAAAATTCGTATCTTTTCATGGCATACCTGTAATTTATTTTAACTTCAGCGTTAATATTTTTAAAAAATATAAAAAACATATATTTACTATATATTTTGTTACATCGTTATTATAATAACATACTTTACATTATAATTAAAATATTTTATAACAAAACTAAAATTATGTTATTGTATATATATATAATAAAGAAACCATTTTAAATAATTTTAAATATAGTTTCTACTTTTATAAATATAGTAAATTAAAGTTTGCTCCCCTACCCTAACTATGCTATGGAAACTGAGAAATTTCATGTTTGTAACATACCCATATTGAATGAATATTAAAAATGATGAAACTTTGAAGTTGATAACATAGTAATAAGTATAATCTTAACAATATTCAATAATCAAACAATATTTTCAAAATAAATAGCGATAGACGATAAAATTGAAAAGTTAATTTTCATACATGTAGAGATTTGTAAATTTGTAACATATTTAAATCTCGTAAATATTAAACACGACATACGAGACGGCAAGTGGTAATTGCGTAAAGAAACGTAAAACGCGTATTTTTTGAGTAAATTAATTATATTCGTACGGGGTTTATTGATAATAATTACTTGTCTATCTCCTCCCACTTTCACCATTGCGATAATTATATTTTCTGTCGCCATAAAGGGTAATACTTTGTCGATATTTCTCGATATCACTTTTGGGAAAACAGTCAACCCTTCAAGAATATTTTGTAACGTCAACAACACACTGTCGGCGGCTAAAAATGCTTCGGACAAACACAAACGTCTAGAATGGTAAAACAACGCGTTAGTTCGGTGCAAAAACGACAATAGCACACCTGCGCACATGATACACACCTGTTTGCACTGTCGTCCAACGTACGTTCTAGCCACTGTACAGACGCAGTGGTCAAAGTATTGTTAACCAGATTCATTAAGTATCGAGCAATGGCGCAAACCCTTTCGCTCCTCATGGGATTTTGTTTATACGCCATTGCACTCGAGCCGATTTGAGTTGGTTCGAAGGGTTCCCCAATTTCGTTCATACCGGCTAATAACCGCAAGTCGGTGCACATCTACGCGTAGAAATGCATCGATTAAAACCATTTCCGTAACACGACTACGACGTGTACCTTATGAACAGTGGACCCAAGAATGCTCAACGACGAAACTACTTCCGCGTCGACGATTCGGGGATATGTCTGACCAGTGACAGAATACGAAGACTGGAATCCAGCAAGTCGTGTCACTTCGTTGTCCAATTTTCTAACTTTTTCATAATCACCTATTATCGGAATGTACAAACGTAATACTTAATAGACACGCGTACATATATACATGTATACACACACACACACATAAAATAGTATGTACATTATATAGGCTGGAATGGGATAATTACCGTTAAACAATTGCAAAAATGACGCTTGGGTACCAGTCGTGCCTTTAATACCGCGAAACTTTAATTCCGCACGAACACGACTAATGGTTTTTTCGCACAAAATCAAGTCCTGCAGCCAAAGACAAGCTCGTTTACCAACGGTTGTCAATTGGGCTGGCCTGAAGAATCGTATAATTACCGTCAAACGTATGTTCAATAAATTGTTGTTTAAACGCGTACTCACTGGAAATGCGTGAAGCCCAACGTGGCCAACGATTTGTGTTTATCGGCGAATTCGCCCAACGTTTTCACGCAACCGGCCAGTTTTGGTAACAATATATCAAACGCGTCCCTTAAAACGACCAGGTCCTATAACGAATAATAACGAACAATGACGACGATAATAAGGATTTTTACACTAAAACCTAAATATGATATTTCGTAATTTGAGTTGGGATTTTGTACGCACGTCCATAATTGTACCTATATTTGTATTTCGTTACTAACGAACATAACTTCGTTGGGCAATAAACGCGGTTCAGCCAACAACAAGTACTTGGTAAATTATCGTTTAAATACGAAAAAAATAATCGAAACATTTTTCTCGTATTTCAAACGTTTTTCCATTTTCGCGGTATATAAATAAACTAACGTAAATACTACGAGCGCGTTAAAAACGTGATTTGATATCGTCGAAATATGGTTGGCAAATTTTTTCATCCGGTAATAAAACATGAAGTTTCGCATTCCGCGAACTGATCGGTTGTTATATATCCCCCGATTCGCCCAATGGATGTAATAAAATATCGAATACAAATATTTGTTAGCTAGTTTTCATATAAGATTACGTAAAATGTACATTGGTCGCCGATTGTAAATATATATATATATATACTAAAGATCGTTTAATTTAAACGTTTGAACGTGTTATTTGCATTTGTTATAAGAAATTGTTATTGATTTATAAAGTATGAAAATCCCAACTTTGTCGCTAGTAGGTACTCGAAAACTAAGCGTACACCGACAACGGTCGCGAACTTACGGCATTGTCTCCGATGTCACAGGATGTAGCGCCCAGGTGAATGATAGGCGCGGCTTTTGGACAACAAGCTGCGTACGTGTGCACGTGAGCCATGATGTCGTGCCGGGTGAGCTTCTCTTCGTCGGCGGCCGCCGCGAAGTCCACATTGTCGATGTTGTCGCGCAGCTCTTTCAGCTGTTCGTCGGTTATGTCCAAGCCCAGCCCCTAAAAATGTGCAGGCAATTAAGTTCGTGCGGTCAGACTCGATGACGATAATTGAACGCGTAAAACCGCCATGAGGCGTGCATTTGCCATACATAGGAAAGGGATAATTTTCGCACCAAGTGACCTTCGATGGTTTACGACGATGTACCTCTACCTATTTGTATTGTATTCGTCACTCGTCGTGTCACTAGCGCTATCGTTCGAAAATATCCGTCGGTTTTCGTGGCGACAACAACAAAAATGCGGAAAAAACTATTATCGTTACAAAACTCTCGTAGGTGCGGCGGGTAGTGATTGATATTTGTATGTACACACCCACATATATATTATACATATAATCGTCGAAAAACTCCAGTACACCACTCGTATATTTCTCGTTAAGATTTTTTTACGTGTTTGTGTTATTGCTCATCGCTCGCGTATTATTTACACCGCGCGTTCACACGGTCGCACATACGTATCTAATCTGGTTTCCTCACACACACACACACACACACACACACACGTCAATCAAGTGGCATAACACCACCACCAACAATAGAACGCGCGATTTAGCCAAGACAGCCAACGCCTACATGTATACGGTGCCAACGGCCGTTGTTGGGCAATCAATGGCTGAGACCGATAAGTCGTACCATAAAGATAACGTACGAGAATTGGGTGAAGCTCTGTCGCGCGTTTGACCGTGTGGCAATTGACGGCGGTGGGCTGCGGCGGAAAAATTATAACGACGACGCAATCGGCGGTACACACTCTACACGCGCGGCGGCCGAGTTGTCCGGACAAGAAATCTCGCGTTGTTTCAGAAAACCCTATTATATATATATATATTGTACTGTATTCGCGTTTCGAACGAATTCGTCGCGATGGTGAACATAGCGAGTGTGGGCACGGTGGTCATCAAAGTCGTGAAATTGGTAAGCCAAATTTGCTAACTGAAATCGAACGATTTATATTTCATTGTTGCCGTTGTTCGCGTCGACTACGTAATAGGCGATATTATTATTTCGCAGGTGTTGAACATAATTATTTTGGTGCTCTACCGGACCGGGTACCGCGGCGGGTTCCTGGGTGTAGGCGGCACGTGGAATCTGAACGAGGAGAAAAATCCGGACGCGGAAATCGTCGCGTCCGGCGTGTTCGTCGGGTTCTTCATCTACACCGTCGTGATTCTTATATCGTACGGGTTCGGGTCCAATCATCAGAAAAAAACACTAGTGGTAAGTGAAGAACGGCCCGAGCGATGTTTCAGAAAACATTTGATCCGCGTGTCTGGAATGACGGATGGAGGAAGAGGGGCGGGACGGAGACGTTAGAAGTTTATCACCGTCGGGCGTAAAAGAATTAATTTTTATATTTTGAAGAGGTTTTCGCCAGAAGGCTTTACACGCCCCACGTGGTCGGGGTTCTATAGTATGCCGTATAGTGTATTCCGTTAATAATACTCGTTACGGACGAGCTGTAACGAGCTGCGTCCAAATTTCTAGCACATTCGATACGGCATTGACAGCGTTATTATTAAGAGGACGGACGTGTAGGGGAAACGGTACTTTTCGAAGTTCATGGTTTTACGTACGGCATGAGCGCCGTGTTAAACACATTGTAAATTATCACACGAGATTATACGGTGCTCGGACATAGAATTAAAAATAGAACAGGCGATTGACACTTTATATGGACAAACTTCCAGTGTCCTGAAAAATGCGTAAATTTGCCGGTAAATTCGAGTTTTTTAAACAAAAAAAAAAAACAAAAAAATTGAACGCGAATCAAAAATTAAAAAGTTATTATTTTAATAATATATTTCGCTTGTTTTGGGCGAACGAAATATTTGCAGTTCGAATTTGAAAAAATGATTGCACAGATAAAACGGAATCTTAAAACATTTTTTTTTTATGGACGATGTTTCGATAAATAATACCTCGGGAATAATCCGTGTGTCGAAAAATACCAAGCTCGGTCTAAGAAAAATATATTTAAGGACCATAATTGTACAATACGTTAGTGGGTGTTGTAAATGTATATAACAGCTCGAAACACAAAAAGTTTACACCGCCATTAATTAACCACGTGCGTGCACAGAAATTAAGCGGTGTTACACGATTTTCGAGCGTAGATATATATATATATATATATATAAAATAATGTTTTCAATAGGACATCATTATGAACTTCGTCGGCATGTTCATGTTTATTGCTGTGGGCGGTATAGCGCTCCATTATTGGATCGGTTATCAAAACGAAAACAAATACATCAGCGTGACTTCCGAACGGGCCATAGGCATTACGATGGGCGTGCTGTGCGTGCTTTCTGGGGCCGTCTACTTGGTGGACACCGTACTGTCGTTTATACATTTCGCGAGAGAAATGGAATTTAACTGAGGGCGGGGGCAATTAACGTTTAAATTATTTAATTTGATAGTCTTTTCGGTTTTCCTTTTAAACGATATAAACCGATATTAAATACATTTAGATATCTGAGGATACGAACTGCGAAACATGTATGTATTTAACTTACACAGTTTTAACAATATTTTCAAACCTAATCGTATTAGTTGTATATTAATTATCGCTGTTATTTTTTAAAAATTTTATATCGATTCTATCCGCGTATAATCGCTTTGTAAATACATTTAATAATCTCTTTTATGTATACTTTAAAGTTTAAATACGATTATCTACGTACCGCGAGTGATTTAATATTAATAAAACCGATTAATATATTTTTTTATACACGTACCTTATACATTAGTTAATCTTGTTTAGGAAAAATCGAGTTTTTTTTAACGCGATCCTGTGTAGTAAACAACGCACGGTACAAATAAATAAGGGCGATTGTTTAAAAATTTAATATTCGAGACGACCGCGACGTATTTAAACTATTTGAAAAAATATTTCGTACTATTAGTATACAACATCGGTAATAATTAAGAATTGTTTGAATACCCGCGTTAAATTTACATATAATTAATGCCGAAAAAACGTATAGGCTCCTCCGAAAGGTTTTCGTAAAACACCCGTCACTATTCATAATAAATAATCGTTTATAATTATAAACGAATCTACAATTAATATCCAGTCTTTTCGCGAATGTTTGGAAATAATTAACGCGGGACAAAATAAACATATCCGCGTGGGAAAAAGAGAAAATACAAACAAACTAAAACGATCGTAAAATAATCGCGAGTTTAGTCGCTGCGCATAGACACACGCGGTGCGTTAGCTAAACAACGAATTATAATTGTAATACGAACGCACGACGATCGTAAGTCCATTTATAATGGTCGAATTTCCATACGAGTAAAAAGAATACTCGGCGTACCAACTGTACCGTACGAATTATGCTCAAATTGTAAACATTAACGTTTTAAAAACACGTAACAACTTATATAATAGAAACGATTAAAAAATTACTCTCTCGATAGTCGTTAAATCATCGTCACATATAGGACAACAATAATTATGATTCGTGAAATCAATAGTGAGCCATGCGTGGTCTCTACAGTCACGGTATTAACTTGTCACTTCAATGAATCATACATAGTATTTACGTACTATGCTTCGATCGGCAAATATTCGATTTATTTTTTAGGCCATTCGACATGTGCAATGTATACAATAAATTACGTACGATAAACGTGTACGATAGTAATTGTGGAGTCCAAATTGGCCGGTCGGCAACCGATTCGACGAAAACGTCGAGGGAAAATATCCGACGGCGGTAACACAAATCGATTCTTCGTCGGTTCCATTTATTTATAATCGTAGATAAACGCGCGTTACTTTTGTAATAGACGATCAATTTACACCGTAGACGCGATTCGAAATGGGACGTTAACAACACGCGCTCGGGGGAAAGTGAACGCCACCGAACATCAGTACGAGTTGATGGGGACATTTACGTATGTGCATGTAAGTGACGAATGACGAGAGGCGCGGCGAGTACTACGTAATAACGGCCATACTCATTATCCAAGTAAACGACACGGGGCTTTCGGTTCCCGAGGAACAAAAGTGACCGGATGAAAACGATCGTCTTGGAGAACCGTTCATTTAGTACGCGCAAGAGCGCTTTTCGAAATTACGTACAAACAGGCACGACGGCCGTCGTCCATCAAACGAGTAGCGATGGCGTCGTTTCACAAGATAATAATATATATCGTCGCCAAAGTGTTCAATAATCACGAGTGTTATAAGTATAGACGACGATCGGGAACTTCGAGGAGTCTCTGTGTATATATATATATATTTAACGCGACGTAGTGAAATAAGCTGAACGTAAATCGCGGTTAATTATTCGTGTAGTGTCCGTGTGACGGTGTCTTCTCCGTTCCTTGTTAATCGGCCGTACCGTTTGCCGGCGAAAGCGAGCCACGTAACGTTTTTTGTGTTTTTTACTACGACACCGGGACGAGATATTCGACCGACGGGGACGGAACGCGCGTGACGAGGAGAAAACGAAAATCCGGTCGGATTCGCGGGCGGTGAAAAACGAACGTAAAATAATAAGAAAATAGCGAAATCGCGGCGTTCGACGATGGATGTGGTCGAAATCGTGTCGCGTGGGTCCAGTGGTGTTTAACGCGCAAGTACGACAGAGTAGCGGTTCGCGAACGCGTTGTTTATACGGACGACGGATTCACAACTTGGAGGACGGCGGTTTCGTCATTATCTTGTTTTCTCCGTCGTAATCCGGCGCGCCGCGAGAGAAATAATAATAATAATAATATAATAACGTTGTCGTATCGGTCGTGCACGCGCGACCGAGCGATTCGTTTCGGGAAAATCGCGCGACAAAGGAAAACGGGCGACCGGATGGAAATGTTCGGCACGCGCCGGACGGGTGGGGGACGCGCGACGTACACGTCACCTATACACACGGGTGCAGAGTGGCGGACGGACGGACCGGGCGGGTCGTCGCCCATCTAGGCTACGTGTCACGGTTTTTTATACGGTGGCTGCTGCGCCGTTAAAAAAAAAAAACACAAAATCGAACGACGCGAGAAAAAATAATGAAACCGACAACGAGAAAAACGTCGGCGGAAGGAGTGGTGATGTGTGATGGAGTCGCGTAGGTTTTCACGTATTGTAGCGTGACGGCGGTCGCGTTCTATTAGTTCCAATTACGAGCGCCGGCGGTTCGCGCGGGGGGGGGGCACGAACGAGACCAGAGGTGTGTGTGCTGCTGCTAGCCGGGTCGCGTCTCATTTCGGTAGTCGTCTCAACGTTCGTCGGTCGGCTGTATATTCGGGCGCGGGCGCGCGCGCAACAACAGCAACATGGCAAACAACGAGAAATCGCTCAGAGAGTCTTTGCTGGCCGCGTCGCCGTTCCTCGTCAAAGTCGTAGAAATCGTGAGTATAGAACAACGGCGGCGCCGGCAGATTTTTCAACGTTATACCGACCGAACGTCACGCGGTCACCGCGTTTCGTCGTATTTACAACTTGGAAACTACCCGCGCGAAATAGCGTCCGTCGCGTCCAATAATTCGGCGACGTAACGAACTAATCCGAACTACGAGGCGTGAAAAATAAAGTAACGAGACTGGTAGCGTAACATGCTATCTGACAACACTAATGGCTTTCGGTTTGTAAAGAAATATGTAACGTGTATTCAGTACGAGTTTGAACTCTTTAAGGTCGCGTGTTGTTCCGTAGCGATTATTTTTGTAAACCGGATTGTTTTTTTTTTTTTTTGTACGTTCTGTAAATGAGTGACGACAATTTCGAGCAACGGTCGTGTTGAAATTTGCAATAACCAATACTGACACGCGTATTTTCGCAAACTGTGGCGCTTTGTTTCCGGGTCGTATTCGAAAATCCAAGTCTGGTCTCCAGTAACGACGCGTTCCAAGCAAGAAGAGTCATTTTTAATTCGCTCCAAAAAATTGAGACACCTGTCCCTCCTGTTGTCTCTTCGATCTTGTGACAGAATTTTCGGAACCATTTTTGCGCAGATTTTCTTCATCTCTAAATTATTGGTCGAAATCTGATGAACAGTGGTGCGAGTTAATCCCAGCTGTTCTCCGATCATTCTCACCGTCAATCGACGATCGGATCGGACAAGATCCCGAACTCTGGTGATGTTTTCATCATTTTTTTAAAGTTGAAGGCCTTCCACCGCGGGGTTTATCTTCAATCGAATCTCGGCCTTCTAAATATGCCTTAAACCACCTAAACACGCCTGGGCCCTTGAAAGCCCTCCATACGCTTGTTGAAGTTTCTGAAAAGTTTCCGTCGCACTGTGCCTAAGTCTGAAGCAAAATCGGATAGCACACCGTTGCTCGAAATTGTCGTCACTCATTTTTAGAACGTAAAAAAAAAAAAATCCGGTTTACAAAAATAATCGCTACGGTACAACACGCGACTCCAGAGAGTTCAAACTCGTACTGAATACACGTTAAATATTTACCTAAAAATCTTTACAAACCGAAAGTCATTAGTGTTGTCAGACAGCCTTGCTACGCTATCGGTCTCGTTACTTTATTTGCCCACCTCGTACTACCAACCTACTAATCGAGAGAAGACGCGCGTCGTAACGTTTCCGTCGCGAGTTACCGACGGCGTCGAACGAGTACGTTTTTTCGCGTTTTCGACGCGCGAACGGCAAACGATTTTTATTCGTTCAAAAGCGACGCCGTAATTTTCCGCGAATATCGCCCGAGTCCACTCGCATCGGTACCATAGTTAAGACGCGGTTAACGCACCCGTAACGTTAGTTTTCTGCGCGCTTTAGGTATTGGGCTTGACCAGCATGTGTTTGATCGTCAGCCCGTACTCGTCGCGACTGCACACGAGCACCGGCAGAGCGGGTTTCGTATACTCGGCTCTATCCGGCGCCGTTCTAGTCGATCTGCTTATCGTGGCCAGCCATTTGTTGCAACAGAAGATACCGAAAAAACCGGTAAGTTCGCCACGGCGTTTCATCGCACGGAATCTGGCGCCCCAGTCAGCCGTGTCGCGTCAATTACTTATATTCGTTGTTGTTCAGTGTCTGATTGTGTCGTGCTGGTACGGCTTGATGCTGGCAATAGCCGCCGGCGTCATATTCTCCGACTGGAGAGCGCTCCAATTTGCCTTCCAAGTGCGTCCGTCCAAGAACCGCATGGACTTGATGATATCCTCGGCCGTCACGGCCACGCTCACGTCCCTCACGTTTTTCGCCGACTTTGCGTTAACGTACCGGTACGGATAATGAAACAAAACCAACGCGCACGGACGATCGTCGTGACGGCGGAAACCTCCGGGACATTTGCACCGAACGAGCTACCGTCGTTATATATCCTAACGGAGAATGTAATCTTAATCGGCTTTAATTACGTCTTTACTATTGCAATTAGACGACCACTATAATACTTTAACAGGGTCAAGTCGTCAACGCATACCCAATACCCACACCGAGTCGATTTTTTGCACAAGACACCTTCGGTAAACGTGTATTAACATACGTTGTACACATACACACACGCAAGCAATATTATTATAGCTATAGAGGCACAAGCAATATTCGATCCCACTTGCACTCGTCAAAAAAAAACCCCACGTAAAACTATGTACTACAAGTATTATAACTCTATTTAAGTATCGTTTTATATTACCAATACATTTATAAACGTAATTGTAATTTTTATCGACAACACTACATGTATGTTAAGTATTAATTGTATCATAAAAGTAGTACCTAATACATATTTTTAATAAATTGTTAACTTATATAAATAAATATATATATAGCAAATTTAGTATTTGTTTTCGAACGTCAATTTAAAATATTCGTATAGGTACACACGTCAAGTAATAACATAATTTTCATTTCAAAATTTTATTTTTAACTAAAATTTAACGATTTAAATAATAGGATATGTATTTTATTTTTTTGATACAATAAAGATATTCCCTTATATGATAAATCAACGTACATTTTATTATAATTCATATTAGTTGTTAATTATTGAACAGATATTTTAATACATATGTCATAGTAATATTATTAAAATTAAAAAAAACATTTTTATAATATATAAAATTATATATATATATATACTAATAAAATACACAAATGCGTTTGTAGACCTACATTTACTTATTTATAATTGTGTTTAGTAGGATGAAAACTTAAGAATTGAATTTTTACTATTTTTCATTTTAAGTTTGCAAAGATACAAATAATTAATATATGTTGAAACATATTTAGATTTTAAAATTATAAGTGGAATTGACTGTTTAAACGTTTTAATTTATAAGAATTTGTTTTAAAAGTATCCAATAATTAAAAAAAAAATATATATATATATAGTTGTGTTGCTTTAATATTCTCTATAATCTATTATA